>JAMZEH010000074.1:0-167500 GCA_024699665.1 Ostrea denselamellosa | reverse complement strand
TAAACAAGAAGTCGCTAAATCTGTGTAGGCATAACATTTTTCACCGACAGGTACAAGTTGTTACATTTAGGCATCACGTGATTTTGTTAGATAATTAGTACCAATTAACATACAGGTAAATTATATTCCTCGGGCGATGAAATTTCCCGCCGTGTGTCAGCTGTATCTATACGCAACAAAAAAGTTAAGGGTCATCTATTTTTCATCAAACCGGTTTCAATTTAACTATTTTATGATATATTTTTATATATGTTCGGCTGTTTATTTCTAGAAACATTTGCTTTCTTTGCGCTCTGTGTTCTTGTTCATATTACATAAGACATATTTTCCAACATATTTACAAATATGTTTTATTCACTGTCGTTGGTCCTTTAATCATTTTGTTTAGTGTATAGTTTGATTCCCCAAGTTTAAATTATTTATTTCTATATGTCAAACTCTTACGACACATCAGATAAAGGAAACCAGGACGCTGAATGTTCAGAGGTACACACCAGTATAAAACGCGGTGCATTCCAGGTTATATAAAAATGTTATATTAACGTTTCATCAGAAGATGACATTAGAATCATCTACTCTGAAGTCAGAATAAATAGCAATAGAATTTATGTTTACAATATATATCACGACAATTCCAATGGACTTCGTAAGCGGAAGTCTGTCGAGAAAATAAAATAAATAAACCCCATGACAAGACTTTATTTTGAGACTTTTTTTAAAACTTCTCTGATTCATTGGTTATTTAAAGCAGGCCTATATTACACTTCTATTAATGTATGTAGAACGATGTCTGTGCGCTCTTTGCTCATCTGAGAAACAAGAGAGAAAATTAATCCAAACTGAAATGTGAGTATTTTAAAATTATAGCTTAAACGTTCGTAGATTTTTTTTTTTTTTGAAACATGAAAACCGAGGACGGACCCAAAAGGGATAATGGGGGGGGGGGGGGGTTCAGAGGATAAGATATTCCCTAAAGAATCCTTACAGTTGCCCTTGAGCTAACGTGCATTACCAGAGAGCAGGGGAACGTCATAGTTAAAAAAAAATAATTTAAAAAATCTCGGTCTTGTTTCAAAGGACGTCAATTGTCACGATTAATTTTCTATCTGTTTTTATTAAAAAACTGCACAATTTTTATAACCGAACTTCTAGTCAGTAAGGGACTTCCGTGGCCGAGTGCTTAGAGCATCGCGCTCAGAACCACAGGGCCTCTCACCTCTAGTCGGCGCGGGTTCGAATCTTGTTCGCGCCGATATATGTCAGAAAGTTTGCCTGTTTACTTTCGGAAGGTCGGTGGTCTCTTCCCGGGTATATAGTATCTGGGTTCTCTCCTCCACCAATAAAAACAGGACGCCACCAGATAACTGAAAAATTGTTGTGTAGCGGAAACGTTATCAATATCTAGTCTTTTAATTTAATTTTATTGATTGAACAATTAATTTGTTGGCACATAGATTGAAAATTGCTTAACGTCGGGTTATCGATGTTTTGAGGAACATTATTATAAAAAAGAAAAGAAAAAAACCCCGAAACCAAAGTTCCGATTTTGAAAATAAAGTCACTTTGTCGATATGTGAATAAAACACATGTTCCTTAAAGAAAGAGATGGCTTCCATTTTTATTCTAAAATTCTTGTGAAATTTAGAAGTTTGTTATTCAGTAAACCATACAAGGTTCACTGGGCCTGTACGTAAATATACATTTATACATTGTGCACAATCATGCCACGGTCACGCATCGTTGCAAGAAAAGAAAAAAAGAAATGTAGCCGCCAATCGACCTCGACTTAATATCCTTCTGCACCATTGCTACGTAAATGCTCTAAACTTTATGAGCCCCTGAATCACAGAATCACTGGGACGTGTCTATATCTCTGTATAAAGGATATATGCTTTTAAAGATCATACAATATATCTATTTTATTGTTTTATTTACTTATCTATTTTGCTTCCAAGACAAGTCTTTTGGATGTATAATTCTGGATATGAATCACTTTCTTTCACTTTACATCTACACACACTGGGACATTTAAACACATGAAGCTTTTATATTTTGTACTTATTTCGAAATCATCAATTTGGCTGACTATCAAATCGAGCTCAGTAGACCTAAACCACGTTTGTGTGCATACTGGTATTCTCGCGCACGAAGTGTGGCGTTATTATTTTGATTCTGGATCTCGATTTTATATATCGTATTAAATTTAGCGTCCTAGCTCTGCATTCGTTCATTCAATCTTTATTTCCTCTTCTCAGAGATTTCATTATATATACAAAATTATGTACAAAATAATGTTTTCTTCACAAAGTTATGAAAAAGTTAATAAATTAAATAGCATTGATTACAAATATCGATGTCTATACAATAACATGTATGTCAACGTACATATTATTCACGTGTTACATGTAGCACATAGTTTACTACATACAGATATATACATTTTGGTTGACGGGGGGGGGGGGGGGGGGGGGGGGTTGGGGGGGGGTTGGTTGGTTGGTTGGAAAATTGTGTTCGCATTGTAGCTCTACGAAAAGTTGCAGAGCTTTACAAAGAAATTTTGCACAGAGGCAAATAAATGACCTTTGGTCCCGTTGGTCGCTTAAGACAGTTGTAGGAGACCACCTAGTAAAGACGGTATGCCGTATTATAGAACATTTCAATACAAATTTGGGGAGTGGAAGATGGGGGTGGCTGATTAAATGATTGTTTATTGTTTTACGTCCCGATTGAGAATTTTTCGCTCGTATGGAGACGTCACCATTGCCAGTGAAGGGCTGCAAAATTTAGGCCTATGCTCGACGCTCAGGGCCTTTGAGCAGGGAGGGATCTTTATCGCGCCACACCTACTGTGACACGGGGCCTCGGTTTTTGCGGTCTCATCCGAAGGACCGCCCCATTTAGTCGCCTCTTACGACACGCAAGGTGTACTGAGGACCTATTCTAACCCGGGTCTCCACGTGGCAGGTGGGGGTGGTTTATATGTCTTTCAGGTGGTCACGTGGAGGTGGTTTATATGTCTTTCAGATAAGTAATATTGGAAGTTTTAGCAAAATGATTTATGTGTCATACATTTTCAGTATATTAAATGTTACATCAGGAAGTGTCATAATTCATTATTTTAAATATTAGATACATTTCTAATGATTAAAATTCATATACCCTTGAAAAATTATAGATTCGAGTCTAACTGTGGTGCAAAACTGTGACTCTCATTGGCAAAAACAACACAGTTGAAAAATCTGTAGAATTTGTCGTTTTGAAAATTTTTGTCTTTCCCTGGAAGAATCTAGTTCTTGAGAAAAAAATCATAATAATGCAGTTAACAGTTAAACAAAATAATAGAAGATAGGGATCAGCTGAGGGGGTGGGGGTGGGGTGGGGTGGGGCGGTCTATGAGAGGTGGGCAAGGCCCGGGTAGCTGGACATTCTCTGTATAGCTAATGCTACTTGCTTGCTCTGGGCAGAGAGCGGCATTAAAGATCGTAAACTTATCAACTTTGTAACAGTCAAACTGAATACACCTATCTATCTATCCACACACACACACACACACACACACACACACACACACACACACACACACACACACACACACACACACACACATATATATATATATGTAAAACTTGATACCTGATGCATTATCTTTGTCGATCTTGTACAGTAAAATCTTAGATTTTCTGTAGAATGAAGTAAGCCTTTGTTGGTACAATATCGTGTTAACATGCAATATCTGTAGAACACATAGGTTACCTGAAATCAGGAAGAATTTATTGATAACTAAAGCAGACATTTGATGAATTTATAGCTTCTAGTCATTCAGAAAATGTTTTATTGCTGCTAACTTGTAAAATGCCATTTTTATTGTTTTGTGATTTGAACATATCTTATTGTATAAATACATGCATATATAGAAACGCTTGAACTCCAGTGGCCATTTTCACAATAAATCTTAAGACTTAGATAAACGTTTTGTCACTGCCTGATACTCAACTGAGCCAACTAAGCCCTGAGTAAGAATGAGCCAGTTTTATCACTTATGTATAGATTTAGTTTTTCTCAGTCAGAAATATATGAGTGAATAATTATAAAGAAAAGACGGTGTTTTGAAATTTTCATCTTGATCGTAAAATTTGTTTGTCAAAAGGGCCACGGAAGTATCACTTTACGAGGTTTTCAAGCACCTGTCAATATTCATAATTAAAACAAAGAAGATTGTTTCTTAATTATATTATATACAAACTGTACATTTGTAAAAATTAATAACCATAGTGTTAGGTAGTACCATCATTAAATCTATGGAAATATCGAATGAATTTTTTTTTATTGAACAGGGATTAAATAAATTGGTTAATATCGAATTTTTTTTTTTTTTTGTACAGGGATTAAATAAATTAGTTCATTTTGACACTTTGTGCCTCGTCTTCCCACAGAGATAAACGACAACCAAACAATTGTTATCTGAGTGAAATGCAAGAGACTTGTGAATGATTGGCTTCTGGTGTGATAGTATTTGCTATACATGTAGATAAAACTCCTCTAGTAAATCACACGAGCAAACGGGACTTTTAACAATATTTTTTTCTAAATAGAACATACTTTAAAGTGCCGTTGTTTCGGAGTTTAATGTGGATGTTTAATCTCATATTTCCGTGATAAAAATAACACAGACGTTTAATAGCATGGATCTTTTTAACATTGGGTTTGAAGGAACTAAAAGACGGATAGTTTCTGATTGGTGCATTTAAATTGTGCCATTGGTTTACTATGCCATATACAAAAGATTTCTTGACTATTTCAAGTCTACAGGAAGAATGTAATCCTCTCGACTGCGTGTATTAATTATAATTTGATTCGCTATTCCTAGTTAAAGGGAAAATGTTTTAAGATAATTATAGGAACTAAATCGTAATGTACTTGAAAAATAATGTTCAGTTTTGTCACCCTACGCCAATTTGAAAGCGGACCAAAAGCTGACTCTAAATATAATTATTCTCGTAATCAGATTATGGGTAAAATAAGGGCAAACAAACAAAAAATAACAACATAAAAAAGCCATACAAACAAAGACTACGAGCAGACTTAAAAGCATACAGATAGATAAAAATTCATTCTCAGTATAAGAATCAAACAAGGGGGGGGGGGGGGGGGGGGTTAAATAGTATTTCTAATGAGGACGGTTCACATGCCCCGAAAAAGGAAATAAAAAGAGACCTGCAGGATTAACACGTGACCCCTTTTTCTGTTATTAAAGAGCAAATTGATAGAACCTTGCACACTTCTTGAACGAAGTCATTTTATTCCTACCAAATTAATTATTATACACTAGAGTAATACATATAGGAATACATAATCAAAGGGTCTATTTGTACGAAATACACTGAATTTCTGTGAATATCCTACATGAATAAATATTAGCAATCTTATCAAAATCTCAAATAAGTGAGAGTTAATGGGATACGTAAGACAGGTCACCTGTTCTATTTTGGGAAAAATTAATCCATTTCAAATGTTCATTTAAAAAAAAAAGTCAAAAACATAGACGCGTATATTTTGTTTGCTACACTTTTGAAATACAACTGAACATTCAATTGTTCGGTTTTAATTTTCTTTCTTTTTTCTTTCTTTTTCTTGAATTTAGCTATCACCCATTAAAAAAAAAAAACCCAAAAACCCCCCCAAAACACCCAAACAACAACCGTATAACGGTTATTTTCTGAGGTTCCCCATTTTTGCGGAAATTTGTGGACAAGAAAAATCCGCGAAAATTACAATCGCGAAACATATATACATGCATATACATGTAGGCACATTTAGGTATAATGTAACCCCAGAATTTGGAAACGCAGAATACGGAGTATAAATTGCTATCATTTACAGATCAAATAGCAAATATTTCCAACAACAGAAAATACGGCGTACTGTTATCTACTCTGTGAAGCCTCACCTGCTCTGTCTCATTATTTGTATATTTTCAATTTTATTTCGATATATGGAGAAAATGTCTTTTCAAATTAGAGCTTTCGAATTTTTCTCTGCGTGTACTAAATCCAGGTTTTGCAAATATGAAATGTTCAGATATTATCAAAAATAGAATTATTCAGTTTTTCTGCATTGTTTATTTTTTCGGTAAATGCACGTGTATTTTATATACTATATTATGTTAGTGTTTACAATTTAATGACCAGACTCGTGTAGTTTCCGGGGTGGGATGGGGGTGATACTTGATTAAGTAAACATGTACAACATTACATGCATTATGTAACCATGACAGGACGTGTTGTTTGTCACCTTATTTTCCTGCCACTTCCTGTTGTGTTCTCAGTCATCTCGCACTATATCGCGAGTGACGATAGTTCCGAGTCTGGGTAAAGATGGACCCCGTGGGCGAAAAGAACACATGACTATAAACCATTACGATGTCGTTTACACGACTGTGCATGTTTTTACCCAGGAACCCACCTCAGATGAAACTAACGTGATTAGTCGTTGCAATATTAATCAGAACAACAGTATTTCACCTTAGGGTTTGCAGTTTTATAACATTTAGTTTTTAAAATTAATAGTTTGTTATAGATCAGCTGTACAATGGTTTGATCTTACAAGGGGACTCGTCCCCCACACTCCCATGATGATTAGTATTTTATATCATCCATGGTGATGTTAAGATAAAATTTAATACGAGAATATGATATCCAAGAAACAAATTTTCATCTTTTGAAACTATACGAACTGCACCGCTTCTATCAGCATACTCTATGAAGTGAGTTAGCGATCCACTTTTGGACAGTTATATGGATGACGGAATATATTGTTTGGAGAAAAATCTATAACACACAATCTTCAATTTATTCCAAGTCATCCCACATCAAAAATCCCTGACATAAAGCAACACAAACTCCCATTTTCAAAAAAGTAAATCGTTTTGAGTGAAGCGTTTTAAACATCTGTGATAAAAACATGTGTACGACAAGAGATCTGAGGCTAGCAAAATAAATTTATAAGGACGTGATTTCTCGTAGTATTCCTTGAAAATAACACTCATGAAGCCAATTGATAGACATCATTAATTGTCTTTTAATATATCATCATCGTAAACGCATTTTGTAGTCTTGTAAGAACATTTTTATTGATTTGTCTTGTAATGCTACGGTAACATCCTATTTTGTCGATTCGTCCATAAATTATTTCTCATTACATTTCTGATTTTATTCCTTTCTTTTATTTCCGCGTAATTTCTCCTGTACAGCTGACCGCTAAGTGCCACGCCTACCATGACATGAGTTGAGCTCCACCTAACGTGGCAAGGTATAACTGGTCTCATAAGCACAAATATTCACTTTTGCCATAACCTCTAAAACCTTTTTGCTCGGGGGAGGGGGGGGGTATCACATGATATCTCTAGAATCAGTCGAACTGTTTGTAAAATAGTACAGTGTTAGATTTCACTGAAGAGTATCCAAAACATAAAATAGCGGACATCTTGAAAATTGTACGACCTGGCTCTAGCGGTGCTCCGACGTTTACGGAGGAATAACACACTTATCCGCTGTGGATGGAAAGTGGAGAATGCGTACAATACTGTTTTGGATTTGAAATATCTTAATATAATAATAATAATAATATATTGAAATAATATAGTGAAATAACATTTTGAAATTGAAAACTTTGAAATTTATCTTAATTAGTTAATAATAGTAGAAAATAATATTATATAATAAAACAAATGAATAAATAAATAATGTCTCTGCTAGACTCAGACCCACGATCTACAGATCAGCAGTGTACTTGCTTACCTACAGAGCTACACAGCTCAGCAATTAGATCTAAAAGGAATATGCAATATCACTAATATCATGTTTCAAATGGAAATCAGCCATTGTGACGCTGTGTTATTCGTCCTTAAATGCAAGCATGGATAATAATATGTTTGTTCTGAACTCAGACTGCAATTTCCATATCACGCAGACAGAGATAAATAAATAAGAGAGACAGAACAGAACTGACAGGAATGTAACACATTTCTATAAAAAGCCTCACAAATCATCATAAACAATATAATTGATAGGTATATTGACACGATAACAGAACTAGAGAAATATACGTGATACATGTTAATATGTCATGGTGATAAGAAGCGTATGAAGGATCTAGATTTTAAGGAGGTGAATGTTTTAGGCAGAGGGTCACGGATGGCAATACAGATCATCAAAAGGTTTGTGGCGAAGTCTTAGTAGTGAAGTATCATCCTGTAGCAGCTGGATATAGGATCCTAATTCCTCAGAACACCGGTATAAATCCCTAAGATACACCGGTGTTAATCCCTCAGATACATTGGTATTAATCCCTCAGATACATCGGTATTAATCTCTCAGAACACCGGTATTAATCCCTCAGATACATCGGTATTAATCCCCCAGAACACCTGTATTAATCCCTCAGATACATCGGTATTAATCCCTCAAATACACCGGTGTTAATTCCTCAAATAAACCGGTGTTAATACCTCAGATACACCGGTATTAATTCCTGACATACACCGGCATTAATTTCGTAGATACACCGGTATTAATCCTCAGACACACCGGTTTAATCCTCAGACACACCGGTATTAATCCTCAGACACACCGGTATTAATCCTCAGACACACCGGTTTAATCCTCGGATACACTGGTTTAACCGCTGAGACACTTCTTAGTATTGATGTCTCAGAACATCGATAATAACCCCACAGATATGCCGATTTTATCTCACAGACACAGTGGTAGTTACTCTTTGACAGAGCAGTTTAACTTCTCAGACACACAATGGGGTGTTCCGTGGCCGTGTTGTTAGAACACTGCGCTCAAAATCACAAGGCCTCTCACCTCTAGTCAGCGCGGGTTCGATTCTCGCTCGCGCCGATATATGTGAGAAAGTTTGTCAGTTTACTTTCGGAAGGTCGGTGATCTCTTCCCGGGTACATTGTATCTGGGTTCTCTCCTCCACCAATAAAAACTGGACGCCACCAGATAACAGAAAATTGTTGAGTGTGACGTAATACAATAAACAATCAATCAATCAATCTCAGACACACCAGATAAAATCTTTAAACTCATCGGTATTAACGCCTCAAACACACCGGTTTAACGTCAGACACACCGGTAAAAAGCGATAGAAAACCCGCTTTAATCCCTCAGATATACCGTTAAACCCTTAGCCACATCGGTATAATTTCACGGACACCAATTGTGATGCCCCAGACACCGGTTCAGCTCTAAGACACACTAGAAGTAAGGCGTCAGACGCATAGGAAATAACCTCTTAGACAGACTATCGTAATCACACACACACACACCATTATTAATGTGAAAGATACACCATTTTGTTTGTTTTACGTCCTTTCGAGAATTTTTAACTCATATCGAGTGACACCGGTATGAACGCCTCACAGGCACCGGTATGAACACCTACAGACACCGGTATGAACGCCTCACAGACACCGGAATGAAGGCCTCACAGACACCGGTATGAACGCCTCACAGACACCGGTATGAACGCCTCACAGACATCGGTATGAACGCCTCACAGACACCGGTATGAACGCCTCACAGACACCGGAATGAAGGCCTCACAGACACCGGTATGAACGCCTCACAGACACCGGTATGAACGCCTACAGACACCGGTATGAACGCCTCACAGACACCGGTATGAACGCCTCACAGACACCGGTATGAACGCCTACAGACACCGGTATGAACGCCTACAGACACCGGTATGAACGTTATTGGTACTAGTAGTGCTGTTCCTTTGTTATTTAATGATGACTTTGTTAACTTTGTTTATAAAGTTGTTGTCGGTAATTGTTGTTGTTGTTTGTTCTACAAACGTTATGCTGGACAAGGTGTATCAATTTTGACTGACCACTTAGTTTTCAGACTGTTTAATTTAGATCGTGGTGTACAGATATACAGGATATTCAGTCTTTTAAATCATGCCGATTTGAAATGTGCAAACCGGTCAGTATCAACCCCACCTAATATATTAATAGTGCTTGGCTTTATTTAGGAATTTTTATTTTGTACTAGGTCGTTAATAAAGATAATAAATAAAATGTATCCTGTTTGTAAACGAATTTCATCCTTGTATCGGAGAGCAGTCAGTGCACCGTTCCTGATGGCTACCATTTCAGTGGAACCCGCCAGAGAGATCCCACCCCAAATTATCACAGAGCCACCCCTTAACCAATCGTGTTCATCCAGCAACTCCTGGCTGTATCTCTGTCTGGCCTCTCTCCACACACGCGTACAACCATCAGACAGAACTAGGACTCATATGTGTACAATACCGACTCCCAACATCGTCTATCCCAATTCACATAATGATGTGCGAATGCCAAGTGTGCTTGTTGATGACGTGAGAGAAGTCTCGGACGCACTACTGGCATGTAAGCCCTGAGATTAGGAGCATGTAACCTGTTTCTCAAAGTCTGTGACGTAATGTGCAAGACTGTGGCAATATCAAACTGACATGTCGTTGCATTATGGCGCGGGGTCTGGCACTTGTAGTCCACTCATTGACTGTTTTAGTCCATTGAAATCGTGACCACAGTCTAGGGATGACACTCTGGGGCACACCAAACCGGATAGCAACATCTGGCTGGGTTTGTCCAGCCTGAAGCATTCCGATTGCTTCATTGCGCTCATTTGCCTGTAAATGACGTCATTGTGGCGGCATACTTTTACTAAAGTCACGTTCAGACGCTGTTCACTTTATCAACAACGTAGTGATGTCTACTGACTGATTGTCTGCTTTTCACAACTACCCAAAGTGTACCACAGTTTTAATGTGCGGCTCACGGGCAAGTCCTAATTGCGAAGAAACATACAGTGAATAGGATTCAAGTCACGAAATGTTTTCTCAATCCACGTATATGTGGTATTTCACTAATACTTTCTCCTAAAAACTTTATCAAACCAAAATGCCCACGATCCCTTATTGTTTTTTGTCTAGTATTTATTTGAATCTTTTTCTTTACACAGAATATCCAAGACTATGAAGTTTTCTCGAAGTGTCGTTGAGCTCTCGTTGATAGTGGTGTTTTGTACCTGTCTCTCAAGAGGTCTGAGCGAGGGAGACGCGAACGTGTGTGAAAAATCTGTATCGTAAGTTCTTTAGAAAATTCATTATGCATGGACTGAAGACTTTGCAAGCACATTTTACCAATGATTAAAATATACAGTTTATTTCCATTATGAATGAAAAATATGTCAATTTTCCCACTTAGTTCCAGTATTTTTCACATACTCTCAAACTTTCTTTCTAATGGTCCTTGTATTTCAGGAGTCATTTATTCGTTTGCTGTTTTAGGTTTTTTAAAAATTGGTTTTCGTTTTTGTTTTTTGTGTTTGTTTTTTTATATTTGTATTTTCAATCACCCTGCAAAAGAATAATTTCCCATGATATTGAGTGTTTCCTGGTTCAGGCATGTGTACAAAATCAAACCTTGTTAAATATGGTAAAAATTTCAAAATTGGCGTTTTTAAGATTTTAGCTGTAATTTTATCTTCGTTTTTAAGAATTCAGCTGTAATTTTATTTTCGTTTTTAAGATTTCAGCTGTAATTCTATTTTCGTTTTTAAGCTGTAATCTGTAATTTTATTTTCGTTTTTAAGATTTCATCTGTAATTTTATTTTCGTTTTTAAGATTTAAGCTGTAAGCCGTAGCTTCATTTAATCTTTATTAGACCTTCAGCAATGACAACTTATATAATAGATCAAGTTCCTAAGGTCTAATACAGTTAACAAGGTCTCTGAAAAACAATTTAAAATTATTTGATTATTTCAATTTTTTCAACAGATGCCCGGTATTTTACATCACAACTTTTAGGTTTTTCTTACCACGACTGATGTTTAATGGACTGAAAAATCACTACTGTTCGTGGATTCCATTTTTCGTTGTTTTTGCGTGCAGATGTACCCTTGGAATCAAATCATTAACGAACCTGACAAAGCCACTGTGTGGAAGTGGGGGTTTCCTCAGGTTGATTGTATCCGTGATTTTAAGCAATATTTTTATGATGAAGGAGAAAAAGGGATTTTAGTGTGTTCATTAAAAATAGGAATGATATATAATTTATTGGGAAAAATTTTTTGAAATGATAATGTTGGTCGCTGATGTTGATAAACTAATTTAAAATAAAAAAAAAAACCACACACAGCATTGTATTTTGGAAGAATGTATCAAAATTATGTGTGGCCGTTTTATATCCCCGGAACATACTGAAATTACCAAACCACGAACATTTAAACCCACAATGGTTTGCTGTAGTAACTTATTTTACTCATTTTCAGATACGAACAAGTTTTTACGGTGGCCGTCAGTGTACCGTATAGAAAATGTACACAGACGTGGTGCTCTAGTTTTTGGAATTTGTTTCGGTGTACTGCATGCTAGTAAGTGACATCACAGCATGACGTCATTGCAATGGTGAAACTCTTGCTTTCAAAATTCAAAATCTTGTATGGAAAAGAATTCCACAAAACAAATAGTAACAATAGTTATACAGGTTTTATATCTTGTTTTACGTCTCTTCGAGAATTTTGGAATGAAACAGAGGCTCTATAAGCTTTAGGCGAAGTGCCGCATATTTTGACCTCTGCGTGACGCTCAAAAGCGTAGGTATGGAGATTTTTTTCGTGTCAAAGTCTTCCGTGACATAGAACATCTATTTTAAGATACCATACGAAAGACTCCTGGCTCTCACTTCAAATTCTGGGTGCTAGGCGAAGGTACAGTCACTACTAAAGTTAAACGTCTTATGTTTCAAGTGGTGACGGGATCGAGAACCGAATCTTGGCCTCTCCCCTCCATCACCAAGTTCGATAAATAGTGATCATATAGGTAACGAAATAAAGAATCGTGATTTTAGTGAAAAATCAAAGATAATGAACAGAGATCAATCATATAAAATTCCATAAAAATACAAAATTAAGAGGAGGGCAAGCACTAGAGGTGAGATCAGGTTTGCATCATGGATAAGCATCCTCTATTGACCGGTCATACACGCTTCGAGACCTTTATCTTGAATGTAAGGCGTTTTTCGTAAGTTTTTTCATTGTACATTCCGGTTTTTCCCACGTTTAGGAAGCGAACTTCATTGTACAGAACTTTATCTTATATACTATTACAGTCGACAAACTTGCAGAATGAGAATCAGATACAATTTTGAAATTGAGAGTTTGTGCCATTTGCAAAAATCATGTTGCAAAACTATTGTTTTCATCTTTCTATCTAACCAAAACTATCTTTCTTTTCCTCAATATAGACAAAGGGATGTTATAACAAGGCTTTATAGTAAACCATTTGAACGCTGCACCCGAACCTGGTGCCCGAACCTGCTCGAGTTATTTCGTTGTTCGAGATGCTAGTGAGTAAAGAGGTCACGTGACCGAAATGGTAACTGGGATGACGTATCTAACAGGAATTATTTTTTCGTCTAGGCTGAAAGAACACCGAGCATGGGAAATGCATGGTTACACGTTTGGGTGATGGGGAATAAATTGCAATGAATGGAAAGTCGTATAGACTTTTTTTTTTTTAATTCGAATCCGATATTCTTCCAGGTTTATAAAGATTAAACAAGTTTCATACCAAAAGCCGTATGAAAAGTGCACAAAAACCTGGTGTCAGAACATTCTCAAGTTATTCCGCTGCACCAAATGCTAGTGAGTACTAAGCAGCAAGCATGTGCAGAAGTTTAGTCGATGGTGAAGTAGGTTGAAGTATGTTTATATTGTACATGCATTGGGCGTGCGTTATATGTTTTATCCCAGTATTATGTATGTTGTTGTTGAAGGGTGCATGCGGTTTGAATTCGTATGTTCTATACAAGTTCGTGTGGAACGATTTTGTCAAGCATCATTCAGATAAATTCAATTCTGAATCAGTAGACAAGATCCTACAGACTGGTTGGTTGTATATTGTTTAACGTTCTTCGTGAAAATATTTCGCTAATATGGAGATCTCACCATTGCCGGTGAAGGGTTGCAGAATTTAGACCCATGCTCTGCGATAACAATCTTTGAGCAGGGATGATCGTTATCATACCACCCTGCTATGACACTGCACCTTGGTGTATGGGGTCTCATCCGAAAGATCGCTCCATTTAATCGCCTCTAACGACAAGCAAGGATACTGAAAGACCTATTGTAACCCGAATCATTGTTTCTGCAGGCGTTGTGCATGTTTTTATCCTTCAGTTTGCATGGATACAGTCAAATATGGTTCAGCGAGCACGGCTTATAATGAATTCACGCTTACAGTGAAGGGGTTTTCATTCCCCTTAGCTTAAAACATAGTACAAACATAGTAGAAACTTATTGGATATAACGAGTTACGTTTACATTGAGATGAAATTGTTCGTCTCCAGCACATTGCTATAAGCCTGTTTTCTTAATGTATATATCTTACATCGATCCGGCTGAGACATTTTCGTCCATGATATCAAAGTTAAGGGAATTTTGTGAGTAGTTCGGACTGATGATAACGGGACAACAAATACATATGATGACTCATTTCTGAATTGCATAAGATCGATACGTAAAACGTACATGTAAATCCATGTTTTCATATATAATTATATTTCTTAACATATACAATTTCATGTCTGAATTTTCACCATTAAGTTGAATTTCACATAATTCTATCCGAAATGATATACAAGCAATAAATTCATATTTGATGACTGGATTATATCAGTTACATAAAGTACTCTGATTTTATTTATAAAAGAATAACTCTGAGATTGCCCCCCTTTGCAGCACCCTCTATCGAACCGGATATAAACAGGAGAAGCGAACCTTGTACCGGAAGGAGTATCATTGCTGTGAGGGTTACACGCTGTCTAACGACCAGTGTATATGTAAGTATTCATACACATTCATTAGATAACTCAGCTATACCAGGAGTAAAATGGACCATCTTAGGAGGTATATATGCTACCCCAAAAGAGGTGTTTATCAAATTTGTTATAAAGACAGTGATTGGCTAGTTCAAAATGGAAACGTGATCTGAGTGCAATAAATTAAGTATAAATCGAATTTGATAAGATATGTAAAAACGTTTCAGCATAATTTTTTATTGCAAGAAGTAAGAACCCCAATGTATATAATGCAAATAAAACAAAACCTTTCTCCTTAAAATAATCTTTTTGGACTTGTCCCGCCATAAGTATTTTGTAAGGTGAATATAACGCCTGGAATGAAATAAAATAAGACATTTCTTTCTATTTTCAGCACATTGTAAGTCTGGTTGTGTGAATGGTGTCTGTACAGGCCCAGATAATTGTGTTTGCAATGAGGGATGGCGCGGGATTGACTGCAGCTCAGGTGAGTCTTGTAATGTCATGTGGTAATACGTTGGGAAGTCACGTGATTGATAATGCATTTGAAATCTCTCTCTCTCTCTCTCTCGGCTCGAATGCAACCCCGGTAACATCCATCCGTCAATGAATTTGTCTTTCATATTAGAAATCGATACTAAAACCCTTCCGTCCTCCAATTTCACAGACATTAGTGACCCGAAAAAATGAAACATTGATATCAAGAGCTTATATCCATTATTGAAATTGCTTGACGGAGAAGGACAATGTGTGTTTTCAGCCCTGATTATAAAAACGTTTTGTTTTACAGACTGCCCTCCAGACACCTGGGGCCCTCTTTGTCAGAGGCAATGTGACTGTAGTGGACATGGCCAGTGCGACATAGATTCAGGTCACTGCATATGCGCAGCAGGTGTGTAATTTATTTCTTCTTAACGGAGACTACAACGGAAGGAGGGCTAAATGATTTACTGTATTTCAGCATAAATGTGCATAATCATTTACGTGAACAAATGATGCATTTCTTATACTTTACCAGCTATTTCCGGTTTAGGTGCCTCTAATTTAGGCAGGGATGTTGTCAAACTCTGTTCTATATCTGTTTTCAGAGGCAAACCATCTAACCATTAGCAATATCAAAATTTAAGTTAGACATGACGATAATGTCAATAATATGTTTGTTAGTTACCTTTCTCCATCTCACATAGAGGTTGTCTATCGATATATCTGTTATATTGACCTGACGTGAAATATTTCTAATGTTACATGTTAGAAGTAAGTAAGTAATCTTTACTTTTATGCTACATATTCCTAAGATACAGTCATAAGGAGATAGTAATTGTAGTCCCGTGTTGTAGATGTCAGTATGTCAATCACATGGGATATCTATTTTTAGATTATTTGTACACGTGAATTATTGCTATATTACAGGTTTCACAGGTGAACGCTGCCAGACGCCGTGTGCGGAGGGTTCATTTGGTCCAAATTGTCAGCTGATGTGTCAATGTCAAAACGGTGCAACTTGCAGCGCCACCAACGGCGCTTGTTACTGTCCGCCTGGCTATCATGGCGCCCTGTATGTACAGATACTTGAATTACGGTGGAAAGAGCTCACCCACACTTGCTAACGATGTTATATATATATATTTATAATCGTATTTATGAATGACACCTCACTTTGTTCACTTTTAGCTGAGACACTATCACTACGTATCGTCTATTTTTAGCTGTGACATGCGCTGTCCGCCAGATTCGCAAGATGTCCATTGTGGCTCTAAATGTAAATGTCAGAATGGTGCCGCATGTAACACGGAAAACGGACGTTGTCATTGTAATCCCGGGTGGACGGTTAGTATGGCTTGAATAGTTAAGGCTATGCACGTTAAACTTTTCACATACAGTGTACAGGCAGCCATGTAATTTTTAACAATGGCGAACACGCAACATCTTCGCTAAGTAAGGGTTCCATGTGGTGCTCTCATCATCACTATTGGAAGATCTAATCCAATTTCGACGTCCTTAGTACACTGTATTTTAGTAAAATTGGACAGAACTGTCCGCACCTATCAAATATTCGTCTGACATTTGACGGAGGAAAATAAAACTATAAACAATCACAACCGTATGACACAAGACTGCGCCATTGATTACAGGCACACACAGAATCTACCGAAACCATAATTGTTGAAACATCCATGAACAAGTCCATGAAAAATAGCTGTTAATCTAAAGGAAAAACGATCACTGATATAAAATGTACATTGATTCACTTCTTTTGACATTTTCAGGGAGACATCTGCAGCGAACCCTGCGGGGAGGGGACGTATGGGACTAACTGTGCCAAGACCTGTAGTTGCTATAATAACGCCACGTGTGACGGTTATAACGGCACGTGTATCTGTGGAGCCGGGTATATCGGAGAAAAGTAGGTCATGCCTAAGCTATCTTTTTTTTAAATGAAAATTCATTTTATTTATTTCTTGTTATCTGGTTAATTGAGTAATACACCAATTTTAGGGTTCACTGGGGAATTCTCGCAAAGTATTGTAAAAGGGTACTCTAAAGTAATTTGAAGGAAATTTGACAAAAGCATTTTTTATGTGAGAATACTTGTAAAATTGTTGTCTTTTCGTCTGTACAGATGTAACGAGGAATGTCCTGTAGGGTTTTACGGAATATTCTGTTCAAAACAATGTCAATGTGAAAATGGCGGTACTTGTGATCACGTGACCGGAAAGTGTCGTTGTGTTCCTGGATTTGTTGGTCCCACGTGTTCCATTCGAGGTGAGTGTACACGTCAACAAGATGGCCTATAAATAAACATTTACTTCTATATAATAAAACAGAATTAGTGATTAAGTATATTTATTGTTAAAACATAATCATAACTGCGAACTCGATGAAAATATTTTGATGAATAAAAAGCAAAGTACAGTTCTTTCAAAATAATATTCATGAATATACAATATTGAATGGGGGTAAGACTGCTACCAAAGCTTGTCTTAGCGCTGTACCCAAATTGTAAATTTTAATGTATTCTGCTGGTTTGCAAATTAAATCTATTCGTAAATACATGTACGTTTAAAGCAGACAATGAAGTACATTGAATCTAATTTTTTTTCATTACAGTAGAATCTATTTTTAGTTTACAGTAGAATTTTTTTGAGATCTTTTGTATCGGTGCATTGCAACCCTGTTGTTTTGCTTTTATTCTTTGTAAGTCTGTCATCAGGTGTAATTAATTTTTAAAAAATAATAATTAAAAAAATCTTGGGAAATTCGCCTGTTGTTTCTGAACTCATCGACTCTAGAGCATTGACAAATGTCTACATCATTACGAAACGTTTGCACGAGGTTGACCACGCCGAGACTTCGAGACGCGTTTAAACCACAACGTTGCATCTTTTGTTCAAAGTTTCAAAACAAACAAAAAAATCAGACTAACCGTCCCCCTCATCCTAACCATGTTCTCTGATGTTTATCAACTAGATATCTCCACCACTGGTGTCTGACGGAGAATTGACATTGTTTAAAGAATTATCCATTATGCTTGATACTTGTTTGTGTCTCGTTATGTGATGCAATATGAAAACGGAGTTCGTAATTGAAAGTCACGTGACATAACACCATCCTTCCTCTCGCACCTGTTGATCTTGGCCGCCTTGCTGAGATGTTGGTGGACTGACGCTTGCTTTATCTTCACTAATCAAACTGATTCTGATCACATTGTCTCTTTATTTTCCACACCCCTTGAAGATCCGCACCCCTTGTTTGTCGTAAGAGGCTACTAAATGGGGCGGTCCTTCGGATGAGACCGCAAAATTCGAGGTCCCATGTCACAGTAGGTGTGGCACGATAAAGATCTCTCCCTGCTCAAAGGTCATATGTGCCGGGCATAGGCCTAAATTTTGCAGTCATTCACCAGCAATGGTCTACATATGAATGAAAAATTCTCAATGGACGTTAAACAATATACAGTAAATTAATTTATTTTCCACAGCATGCGATGACTGGAAGTTTGGACAACATTGTGATATTGAGTGTCGATGTAATACAACACATTCTGATAGGTGAGTCATGCAATTCAGACCAATGCATTTCAGGGTCACACACATAGGGCTATACTAAGGTCCTACAATGGCTTCTATATAGTATCAAAGCTTCTGCCATACAGGAATAAACAGGACATAATTTGTAACATGGATGTCTGTATATGCATCTATGAAACAATACATTGCTATTAAATAAAATTCAAACAAAAATAAAAGTCAAACAGTGGTAATGTTCCAGAAAAAAGTTGGTTTTTTTTTCTTGATGTCTAATATGTATTGACAGAAAAAAATAGATAATTGATATGGATAAGGTAAATTTTCCAAAAGAGACGAGGTGATACACATTCACGTTTTCACGCAGATTTCATGTTTTTTGCATGTCAGTTGTCATCCGGGTACTGGAGAGTGTGTTTGTAGCCCTGGTTACAGCGGGGTCACATGTAGTGATCCATGTCCAGCGCCCTATTACGGAGACAGATGCGAGAAACAATGCGACTGTCAAAATGGCGCTCTCTGTCATCACGTGACCGGAGAATGTCAGTGCATGGAGGGGTATACAGGATACAAGTAGGTTATCGTCAATTTATATATCTAAGCGTCAGTTTCGTATTTGGAATGCTAATTACCTAAGCATCAGTTTCGCCTGTTGATAATGTATTTGAAGTAAATGGTTTCTTTCCATAAGGAAAGCAGTGAAGATAACAAAGAGGGGCCGATCTTATAAATTCTATAAAGAATACAGAATTTAGTGTAGGGTAAACACGGACCCCAGGAAACACCGGAGATTACATCGGGTGTATAGGGGTAGTAAGCATTCCCTGTGGACCGATCACATACTGCATAAAAGTCTAAAATGTCCCAATCGAATGCGATATAAATCTTGTCGAGGACATTGTATAATCTTGTCCTGCAACGTTTTATGTACTACAGTTTTTTTTTATAATTCAATAATAAAATAAAGTATGAAGATTTAAATGAAACTTTTCTTTAGAAAATATTTTCATGGCAATGACTATCTCTTCAATGTTGATTTGATGCAATACATGTTGAATCACAAATAGATCACATTTAATGTTAGATTGATTAAATTACCATGTTCTTACTGCAGGTGTAACATGACATGTCCTCACGGTTGGTTTGGGAAAGACTGTTCCCAATTATGTCAGTGCCAGAATGGTGGTGAGTGCCACTACAAGTACGGGATATGTAACTGTACAGCTGGTAAGTATCCTGGTCTAAACACCAAAAATCCCCATAAGATTTGTGAGATAATACACGTAAAAGTGAAAAGATTGTTTGTTGTTTTCTCCCACACGCAATTGTCAAATTTTCAGTTATCTGGTGGCATCCAGTTTTTATTGGTGGAAGAGAGAACCCAGATACAATATACCCGGGAAGAGACCACCGACCTTCCGAAAGTAAACTGGCAAACGTTCTCACATATATCGGCGCGAGCGCGATTCGAACCCGCGCCGACTAGAGGTGGGAGGCCTTGTGATTTTGAGCGCGATGCTCTAACCACTCGGCCACGGAGGCCCCTAAAAGTGAAAAGATGTTGAATGTATACTTTGATATTCTAGCATTAAAATAGTAAAGGTTCCAAAAGAAATTTAATAGAAATCTTTTGTTTCTAAACAACGTGAAGTAATTTACGTGATAATAAAATACAAGTATTTGTATATGCTGTGTTACAGCTAACAAACATCATTGTAAAGAGGGTCTGTTACATACTACGAGTAGTCCAGGCAAAGGGGCGTACAGAATATGGAATAATCTTCACGTGTATAATTTTTTCCCAGGTTTTACAGGAGGATTGTGTGAACATTCTTGCGATGCTGGTTACTATGGTTACAACTGTAGCAAACAATGTGACTGTCTTAATGATGCTTACTGCCACTATAAAAGTGGTAAATGCATGTGTCGACCCGGATATGAGGGAGAACAGTGCCAAAACGAGTGCAAGGTAAGGGGAATCTATATTGTGTAAGTGGAAATTAAGGAAATTTATGTGAATGTGAGATAAGGACAAACATGTTGAATAGGTAACAGAAAAAGTAATCTACATTTATGGAATTCAAAGTCAGGAAATCTATATCGTTTGCGTACTGTCTGCATATCAATATGTTGACTGGTCGATGTAGCTCAGTGGTAGACCGTTCGCGTCGTGATCGGCAGGTCATGAGTTCGAGACTAGCTCGTCCCATGACTATACCAAACCTAAGACCCTAAGACGTAAACATAGAGATTACTCCTTCGCTAAACGCTCAACATTTAGAAGGGAGAATCATGGGTCTGTCTGATATGACCTTAAGAAATACGGTAGGCGTTAGCACGTTAAAGAACCCTCACTGCTACGGCCCTGAGCTCTAAGCATAGCTCTAAAATGGCCGCGTCAAATTTAAAACGCAAAAATAGGTAGTGATTGCTCCTTCGCCAAACGCTCGGCATTTAAAAGTGATAATCACGGGTCTTTCTGATATGACCTTAAAAACGGAGGTCCCATGTCGTATCAAGCGTGGCACGTTAAAGAACCCTCACTGCTACGTCCCGGGGTCTGAATTTGTGGTACTTCACCAACAGCTGGTGACGTCTCAATCTGAGTGAAAAATTCTCGATGGGACGTAAAACAAACAATCAATCAAACAAACATCAAAACGTCGATTCATGAATGGATATAATATTATATGTATTAACATAAAACGCAGATTATTTTTATATTTGCTGAAACGGTATGCACATATATATTGATGATGATACTGTTGAAAATGCTTCATTCAGATTTACTTACAATTTCGTATAAATCGCTGAGCTTGATTAATTATACAGATGCGTTTATATCTCATTTAGAAATGGACATTTGGTAAATTCTGTAGCCAGCGATGTGAATGTAACCCGGAGACCAGTTATGGTTGTGGGGCGGAAAACGGTGAATGCTTCTGTGATCCATTTTGGTTTGGTGAGTACTGTAGTCATGTACATTAACATATCTCTACGGTATTCATTTCATATCAAAATTGATTGTTCAATACACAAAAGAATATTTTTATAGTACAATTCTGACCGCGTAAAAGTAGATTAATTTAAAAATCCGTTGTTTTTGTTCATTTTTCATAACAAATACATCGCGGATGTCTTGCATTTACATTCTTACGTGTTACAAAATTTGCTGTGCTTTTACTAAAGTACTCTGATGACCAAGGCAGTACTTCATACAATCATACGAAAGAAGCATCAATATTTCCAAATGATATTATAATTTTGCAATATGTAAAGTTATCTACAGTATAATTATAGAGATACATTTGTCATGCCAACACGTACAAAATTCTAAAGCTTCCTAGAGCAAAATTTCCTTATTCATCTTTGATAAACAAATAAGAAAAGTCACAATTTCTATTTCCGTAAAGAAAAAAAAATGATATAAATTAAATCCTACGTTTGCTTACAATAGGTGTGAACTGCAAGAGTAGGTGTGGAAACGGAAAATGGGGACCAAATTGCGACAAAACATGCACGTGCCACAACAGAGGGTCATGTGACCAGGAAACCGGAAATTGCATCTGTCGACCTGGGTATCAGGGCCCTTACTGTACAAAAGGTAGCCAGACAATTAATCAAATAAATAGCAGATCAGAGATACCTGTACTGGTATATTTAGTAATTTTCATTTTAATTGTATAACACATACTTGAATTCTGAAAACATAGGATTTGAATATTCACGGTATTTTTTCAGCATGCAACGAAGGTTTCTATGGAAACAGCTGCCGTTTCCAATGTAATTGTGCGTCAGACCAGACCTGTGATCACGTGACAGGACAATGCATTGCTATGACTTGTCCATCAGGATACACCGGCCCAACATGTCAATATCGTAAGTACATCAATACCATTTCCTACTCGCACGGTTAATCAAAATAAAGTCAGTTAGGCTAGAGCCTCAAGGCCAGGTAAAATTAACTGCAGAAATGCCGCAGCATGCCATGCGTATGAGAATTTTTTTAAAGCGAGGTCAACTACCGACAAAAACGTTGATGTTGCAAGGTTATAACGAATCTCGTTTGTAGTCATCGTTTCGCAAATGTTACGGTCGCTACAATGACCTTGTTTGCGATTACACAGTGTCTCTGGGACATATGTTGAATGATTTGTTTCATACTCGTTGTTAGATTGTTATTTTTCATACTAACTTTTACTACGGGTAATCCCGTATACCTAATTTCGACTAAGGGTTCATGGCGGGTGTGACCGGTCAGCAGAGGATGCTTACTCCTCCATGGCACTTGATCTTACCTTCGCTTTGTCGGAGGTCCGTGTTGCTCTACACTCGAACTTGTATTTGTCTTTGGGATTTATAATTACGATTAACACATTGCTAACTTCACCATTCGATATTATAGAATTTATGAGATTGATAACTGTTCCTTATCTTCGTCTTTTATCCATAGTGTTTTCTAATATGTGTATATTTGGGGATCTATCCTTCATCAGCTATGCTCTTGAATCCGTGGGGCTCCGGGTTAGAATAGGTCCCAAGTACCCCTTGCTTGTCCTAAGAGGCGACTAAATGAGTCAGTCCTTCGGATGAGACCACAAAAATCGAGGCCCCATGTCACAGCAGGTGTGCCACGATAAGGATCTCTCCCAGCTTAAAGGCCGTAAGCGCTGAGCGTAGGCCTAAATTTTGCAGCCTTTCACCGGCAATGGTGACGTTGCCATATGAGAGACGAATTCTCGAGCGGGACATTAAGCACTATACAACCAACCAATCATCTATGTCCCTGATCTCCACGGATCCGTATTTGCCGCTATCTTGATTTTGTATATATGAAAACATCATTGTCTGTTATCTTCACTTATTTTTATCATATTTATTTACAACATGAATTTTTGATACATGTTTAAAAAAAACCAAACAAATGACTGCATTTTTTTTCAATTTCTTTTAATTTTCTTTTTAATTGTTTACAAAGAAAGGTGTAACGAAAGTGCTCTCTGATTTCCATATTGTTACGAAGCATCTATCGTGAGAAAAAGTTATATTTGGTGATGTTGCCGTTCCGTCAATCATGTGATAAGTTTTTATTTCTCGAGATCATGGAGGGGAATTGTTAATTTGATATAACTCTTCACATCGGTTATATTATAATCTGACAGAAAACAGCCACGTGACTGAAAAAAAAAATCAAATTAAGGTCAATCTTCACTGAACGTAGGTCTTTCGGATGAGACCGTATAAACCGAGGTCCCGTGTCGCAGTAGGTGTGGCACGATAAAGATCCCTCCCTGCTCAAAGGCCCTGAGTGCCGAGCATAGGCCTAAATTTGCAGCCCTGTCACCGGTAATGGTGACAGCCGCCGGATAGCTGAAAAATTGCTCAGGCGGCTATAAACAAACAAACAAAAAAATCACTGAACGTACCCTTACTATTGCACAAAGCTATTTTGTGCTACAGTTAGGTAGATTTTTTTTCGTCTCTGTAAGCACCATTCATGTTTTCATGATTTTATCTTTTAGCCTGTCCTACCGGTCGATACGGTGTGCGGTGTAACCAGACATGTTCTAAATGCGAAAATCACGGAGTTTGCCACCCTATAGACGGTTCGTGTATATGTGCGCAGGGATTTTATGGTGAAATGTGTGACAAACGTAAGTTCTGGTGTATGTATCAACGTCATTTTCATAAAATATCAGTACCAAATCCACCACAGCAAAGTCGCGAAAATAAAATCCTAAATTAATAACTTATATACTATAAAAACCATCGATCACCGTAATTTGTGAATTATGTAATTTTTGTGTGTGAAACTTTTAGGTATCGGTTCTTTGAATTTCTCTCTCTCTCTCTCTCTCTCTCTCTCTCTCTCTCTCTCTCTCTCTCTCTCTCTCTCTCTCTCTAACATTTGTATTTTCTATAGGAATTATTAGAGTGGTTACTATTCGCTATCTGTTGTGGCCTTTTCATACACAACATGATGATAATCTTTATATTATACTGAAAAGTATTATAACTATTTTTAGCTTGTCTAGAGGATTACTATGGTAGCGGGTGTAAATCTAAATGTTCATGTGAAAACGGCGGTATTTGCAGTAAGGTTGACGGAAGGTGTGATTGCCAGAAAGGATTCATAGGCGCTAGCTGCTCACAGAGTAAGTTTCTCCACGAACAGAATTCTATAAATATCCGTATATATATATATAGCACATTCAACATTTAAAGTAACATTTTATTATTTCCAAGGTCATAAGGTGGTGGGATTCTTTATTGTGGGTCATCGCTGTTTTTAGCTTAGCTGAGTTTTAGTATGCTGTAAAAGCTTTCAATATCGTGTTCCCTGCATTTCCCAGTTTGACCTTCTAAATGGGTGCATTTCCAAATATATTGATGTTACAGGGGGATGAGAATGTGTTTTGAATTTGTCATTTAAAACCAGTATTTTTCCAAAATGTCTGTCATTAGGCCTGTGTGTTTCATATTCGTTTCAAATAGTGATACATTGATCGGAATATGGGGCTCATGGTGGGTGTGACCGGTCGACAGGGGATGCTTACTCCTCCTAAGCCCCTGATCCCACCTCTGACCAGGGGACCGTGTTTGCCCATCTCTCTGATTTGTATTTTCTATAGGAATTACGAAATTGAATATTGTTAGTTATCGTGGCCTTTTCATGTAGGATCTAATTGGTCCGTGGGGATCCGGGTTGTTAGAATAGGCCCTCAGTACTCCTTGCTTGTCGTAAGAGGCGACTAAATGGGGCAGTTCTTCGGATGAGACCGCAAAATCCGAGGCCCCATGTCACAGCTGGTGTGGCACTTTAAAGATCGTCCCTGCTCAAAGGCCATAAGCGCCGAGCATAGGCCTAAATTTTGCAGCCCTTCACCGGCAATGATGACGTCTCCATGTGAGTGAAAAATGCTCGAGCGGGACGTTAAACAATATATTATCAATCATTCAGGATCTAATTTGTGCCCATAGATTTTCCAGATTGTTGAAAGATCAGATTAACAAAAACTATTTTCAATAAGGAGTTTACTATGAACTTCAGAATACTTGTGCGTAGAATCAGAGTGGTGTTTAACATTTAGCATTTTGAATGATTACACAACAAACATGGATATTTCATTGTTTCATTTTACTGAAGAGCTTTCTATGATGTCAGTATGCTTAGTTTCTAATTTATCGTGAGGAATAGTCGTGTAAAGGCCGTCCAATTTGATACTGTCGGTTTTGGGAAAAGTTTAGTGACTTAAATTTAACAGTAATTCTTCGGAAGGTTTGAGACTCCATATTTGATTTACACATCTAGCATATGTTGTAGTAGAATAGATCTGAAGTTTCGTCTTTTGTGAGGAATAGAGATAAAAGTTTGGTGAAACATTTACTGGATCCTACAGTGTATATCTGTAAGGGATTTTGTGTAGTGTATGTATGTAAGGGATTTTGTGTGGTGAAAGTCTGTAAGGGATTTTGTGTAGTGTATGTCTGTAAGGATTTTGTGTAGTTTATGCATGAAAGGGATTTTGTGTGGTGTATGAATGCAAGGGATTTTATGTAGTGTATGTATGTAGGGGATTTTGTGTAGTGTATGTCTGTAAGGATTTTGTGTAGTTTATGCATGTAAGGGATTTTGTGTAGTATATGTATGTAAGGGATTTTATGTAGTGTATGTATGTAGGGGATTTTGTGTAGTGTATGTCTGTAAGGATTTTGTGTAGTTTATGCATGTAAGGGATTTTGTGTAGTATATGTATGTAAGGGATTTTGTGTAGTGTATGTATGTAAGGGATTTTGTGTGGTGTAAGTCTGTAAGGGATTTTGTGTAGTGTATGTATGTAAGGGATTTTGTGTAGTTTATGTCTGTAAGGGATTTTTGTGGTGAATGAATGCAAGGGATTTTGTGTAGTGTATGTATGTAAGGGATTTTATGTGGTGTATTTATGTAAGGGATTTTGTGTGGTGTAAGTCTGTAAGGGATTTTGTGTAATTTCAGAATCCAGTACCGGTGCAGTAATTCATTACATGTTCCATTGTATAAGATATGCGATACTGATCTCTGATCGTTATCTTCATAATTGTGTTTTAGATTTGTTTATTTTGTTTTTGATTTTTTTTATCATAGCGTTTGTTTATAGTAAACCAAAGTATCGAAACATATTGTTACAGTACAGGAAACGTGGTAAATCATAGTATTACCAACAGAAAAGCAAAGCATTCACAACAGAGATTGACCTTTTAAGCATCCTATAGTAAATCAAAGTATTTTAGAGTTCAATACAGTAAATCATAGTGAATCTTTTAATATAAAGAAGTGTGCTTAACTAGTAAAACCCATACTTTATGATAAACCATTTATTTGGTAGGTATAAGTAGAATTTTACTCTGCATATTTTTTTCTGTTACAATGATTCCATCTTCCAATGAATAAGCATTCGAACGATCATGAGGGGTTACAAATACTGAAAAAGACCGAAAGCTATTAAATGTGAACCACAAATAATAGAAAGAGATTTTAAACGAATCCTGTGATATCTTTTAGAAGACTATGCTTTCACAATTCTTGCCTCACAGGCTTGGTGTAAGAACAAACATTTAATATTTTTGCCAAATGTTTGTTACAGGCTGTCCTGAAGGATATTACGGGAAGCGGTGTAACAGCACCTGTAATTGTGGGGGAGTGGAATTCTGTCACCCCGCCTATGGCTGTCTCAGTAAGTATTGTAACCATACCTAAGGCTTAAACAGTTAAATATAACCCCACCCATGACTACAGCAACAAATATTGTAAAACGGTCACCACGACTATAACAGTAAGCATTGTGACTCCGCCAATGATTGTAACAGTAAGTATTCTAAACCGCCCATGGTTGTAACATTAAGCATTGTAACCCCGCCCATGACTGTAACAGTAAGCATCGTAGTCCCGCCCATGACTGTAACAGTAAGCATTGTAACCCCACCCATGACTGTAACAGTAAGCATCGTAGTCCCGCCCATGACTGTAACAGTAAGCATTGTAACCCCGCCCATGACTGTAACAGTAAGCATTGTAACCCCGCCCATGACTGTAACAGTAAGCATTGTAACCCCGCCCATGACTGTAACAGTAAGCATTGTAACCCCGCCCATGACTGTAACAGTAAGCATCGTAGTCCCGCCCATGACTGTAACAGTAAGCATTGTAACCCCGCCCATGGCTGTAACTGTATGTATTGTCAGAATACTGCATCTATAAGTAATATATAGTTTGCATCTAAAATACATATTTCGAAAAATCGATTTTAAAATAATGAACTACTATAAATACTTTCGTAGTCTTGAGCTCTGTTTGAAAAATACAATTTGACAACCTCTTTAAGAGATTCTCTTGTATGTAGAAAGAAGGACACTTTCTACAGATATATTCCATGTGAATTTTGTAAAACCCAACACAACAAAAACTGAGCCAATTTGTTTTTAAATAGGTCAACCGGGCGTAGCAAAGATCACAGATGCCGCGGAAAACGCACCAGCTAGCGGTTTGATTGCCGGAATTACAGTAGCTGTGGTGTTTTTGACACTTATTATTGTTATCATGTTTATATACTACAAGAGACGAATGGGCCGTCTTAAGTCGGAGAATAGAGCCGTCATGCAGTATATCCAGTCTACAGAGGGGGCAGACTCAGGTGAGGGTTAATATGACAGTCCATCAGCCTCCATGAGATTGAATATCAGGGACAATATGACAGTCCATCAGCCTCCATAAGATTGAATATTTGAATGATGCAATACACGCTTTACTGAAATAACATATTCGCCAAGACACAGATATTATAGAAAAGAATTGCTGCATTTCCAACCTTCTTTTCTACATTGTAAAATGATTTTGTTTTTATTTAAACATATACGTTCTGGAAAAAAGAGATAGATTTAAGATCATGATACCTTTTTTCCATAGAAGGCAATCTACCCGTGGCGGGGATAAACAACCCCATGTACGTGTCGGACAACCAAAACGTCACTAATATAGAACGGGAGATACAACGCCAACACCGACAGAGCAACTATCAACGTCCAACTTCCTGTAGTCAAAACGAGGCTGCCTGTGCTGTTACCAATGATTTAACAGTAGCAAAGAATGTGGGATTTTCTACATTTGGCGCATGCGCCTCTGATAATCAATATGATGATGAAAACGACGTGGATAGATACACAACATTAAAGGATTTTCAGGCAAAGTTAGAGGATATAAATAGAACTGGTAAGTATTTCAGAAATCTATTATATTTATGAATAAATACACTTTGACTTTTTCCTTCAATATTAATCCTTCTTCCTTTTTGGCTGTATACTATTTATCTTTTATATTTTGAACATTAAATACTGATCAACCACGATACTGAAATACTAACTTCGCAGCTTTTTTTCATCATGCAATATCAGGTTCCTTTCACACTAATGTTATCTGATTTGTGTTGTTTACAAGATTGTGTTGAAGACCATCTCTGCAAAAGAGGTTAAACAGAAACTACACAAATATTGTGTTGGAGAACCGACTTAAACAGCCGCCTTAATTAGTGTTATCAGGTGTACGGAATATGTTACGGCTCTCACTCTTATACCACAGGTGCTACACGTCTGCATCCTAGAACTTTTGTTGATATGAATTTTGTATAGCAGTTTAATGAGACTCTGTAGTATCTGTTAACACACTGTGACGTCATAATTACTTGTTGGTCCTGTCGTTCAATATAGTCAACAAGAAAGTACAGTAGCAATGAAACATTGGTCTGCAATAACTCGACATTTCGATACAATGTACACTCGATATAAAAGACACCACAGGGACTTCCACATCAATTCAATATTTGGGTGTTTTACTAAACATAAATCCTAACGGCAAACAAACAACTCAGTTTTATGGCAATTCAGCTTCTCCTTCGTCAGCATCCCATATTTGTATATCAATCTTCTATTATCACATGCATATGTTGCTTATGTCTCGCAACTGATTTGATACACGAGAGCATGGTCTGCGAATGATCAATGTTTAAATTGATGCATGCTACTGATAAATAAGTTGATGTTACAGGGGTTTCAACACTCTCGACTGAAGTCAGCATTTTGCAATTTTTACGATCGTTAAAACGATTTGTATAGCAATACCCTATTATTACCTGCATATAGTAATTAAATCTGCAAACTGATTCGATACACGAGAGAAAATTCTGTGAATGGTTAATTATTAAGTCGAGACAGGTTACTAATAAATACATAGATGTTAAATTGCCTTCTACATTCTAATGTCGTTATAATGATTTTAACCAAATACAACTTATCGTGATGTCGACTGCTGTCTGGAGGATTTCATATTGTTATAATGTATAAAATGGACTTCTGTAGTGGTGAAACATTGGACTGTTGTACTTAACAAACAGTAAACAATCTCATAAATCCTTCAAAAAATACAAAATGTAATAGTACGGCAAACACGGACCAGTGGACATACCAGAGATCGGATTAGGAGGAGTAAGCATCTCCTGTTAAGCTGTAACACCAACTGTGATCCCTCTGTCTTAATCAAGCAAACGGAGAAAATATAATGATAATTAGTAAAACATTGGACTTTTATAGTGTAAAACATCAGACTATCATGATCATGGTGATTGGAATGTTGCAGTATAAAACAATGCAATTTCATAAAGCAAAACATTGTAATTCTATATTGTAAACATTGCAAAATTTGTAGTGTAAAACACTGGAACACTGAACATTTTTTCTAAACTACTCTTAATGTACAAAAAGTACTAGGAGATTTATTCCTCAAACTGATTTGTTTCTTGGTCCTTTAAATTGATTTTAGTATATTTCCTTAATGAAAAGGCTAAGGTAACGATCTCGCAATCTCTATCTATATCAAATAGAAATTCATAAAACGCAGATATGACCCCGATCTTCAACACGAATCATCTGTATACACATACGTGTATGTATTTCTGTTTAAAAAGGCAAACACAAACCATTTCATTTGCAGAAAATGCAACATGTGCCAAACTGGACGCCAAGCACGGAAACATGTATAACAACTTAAAGGTCAATATTGGTCATCTGGACACTGTAAAAAAGCAAAATATACCGGACTATGATAACATATCCATAGGTTTGTGTTGGTCTTTTCATATCATATTTATTAATCAATATTGATACTATTGATAACATTACTCTCTGTCAACTAGAAACCGAACTCTTCATTTACATTATATTCTTCTGATGACTTTTTTTTTCCTTTACAAATTTAAGGCGTCATGTTCACTCTCCATTAGGGGGGATAACTGTTGTTTTATTATAAATCATTTGATTTAAATCATTTCGAAATGTGACAAGGAAACCAGGGCTTTATGACATATCAACCAATACATGACTATAGTTAGTGTAATAGATACCAAAACCTCTTTCAGACTCTACGAGTTCCGCAGATTCTATAGAATTTCAAAAAAGACAAAATAGAGATACATATCAGGACTGAATGTACACAAGGTAGACTTTTTCTCAAGCATGAAGGAGCAGGTGAAAAGCATGATGGGAGTGGTTCTAGTATCCTACTAGTAGAGCTGTCAAAATCAACAATATATTGTGTTTATTTAAGTGGTACTCAAATGTAGTAAATCAGGAAGGATTATATATATATATATATATATATATATATATATATATATCGTTATTTGCACTTTCACACTTTCTCATGGTAATCTCGCTATAAATCAAGAACAGAAGAAATTGGTGGAATCGCAGACATATCACTTCTTACGAGATCGTAATACACCAAGCCTAATTTACTATGTTCAGAATTTTATGTAACAGAGAATACATCAAGAATTGAAATGCTATAAAGGGTTAGAAGGAGGATAAATTATACAGTTTGGTAATAGATTTCCAACATGTTGACAAGCATCAATGAAGAGACATTATTTGTCGAAATGCGCAGCTGGTGCTTCAAAATTGGTACCATTTATGTTTTATGTGTTGACAAGGAAAGGAACTACACCAGTTTGATATAAAAATTTTCTATAACGATGGTGATATATCTTTACATTAAACACTCTGTTAGGGCATCATTTTTATACTGGTATCTAACTGTTAATGATAAATGTTTGTTTGTTGTTTTGTTTTTTTTATAGTCGCCTGAGCAATTTTTCAGCTATCCGGCGACTGTCACTATTACCGGTGACGGGGCTGCAAATTTAGACCTATGCTTAGCACTAATGGCTTTTAGCAGTGAGGGTTCTTTTACGTGCCACACCTGCTGCGACACGGGACCTCCGTTTATAAGGTCCCATCCGAAAGACCCGTGACTCTCACTTCGTAATGCCGAGCTCTTGGCGAAGGAGCAATCACTACCTATTTTAACGTCTTAGGTTTGACGCGGCCGGCCCGAGCGGGGCTCGAACTCACGACCTTCCGTTCACGAGGCGAGAGCTCTACCACTGAGCCACCGTGATCGGTAAATGATAAATGTAAAGAGATGATGATGATAATAGTAAAGTAAGAGATATATTAAGTAGGTGATTGATAGACAGTTCAGATTCATGTGTCCATAATAGAATGCATGTTAATGTGTTCAGAGTTTACAACGATATTGGTTAACAGATATGTGAAAAGTCATCGATAATGAGTAATGCATGAATTCTTTAGAATTTTTTAAAATTTACAATTAAATCAATGTGGTAGGCAATGCCGGTAAAACTGCATAGTAATCATTTAGCTCATTTGGTGAGTAAGATTATCTTCGTTGAAAATCTGCTAGATTGATTTTTTTTTTTGGTTTTGTCTGAACGATCCGATTTGACGACAAACTCATAATGACAACAAATACACATATAAAACACCTTTTACAGTATTCAGTAGATACATGATGCATTCAATGCAATAAACTCGTTCAATAAAATGAGATTTGATGCAATATCTTAAATATTTTTATGATTTGTTTACATAATTTTGAATTCAAATTTCAGAAGCAGTTGCCATGGAGAGTGATTCAGATGACGAAAGCAACGCTCATCGACCATCAGGAAGCAAATCAAATTATGACAATATGACATCAGCTGTACCTTGTGATGTCACGAATACAATTGACGTCACATATGACACACCAAGAAAAAACTCATCTGGAGCACTAAATATACAAGCTACAATTCAATCAGAGCTGGATGATATTGCAGAAACTAATAATGACGTAGTTGATATTACGTCATTGTCACGTGGAGTCAGAAACGATCTTTCTGATCGCGACGTAAATGTTTTGCTAGATGAAATAGCAAATTTGTCTTGAATATAATCACTTCAGATTTCTATTCAAGATGCAATATGATTTACTCTTTTCATTTTTAAATCCATATATACTGAAATCATGTTTTGCCCCCAGTTATTTTTACATTGTCGCTAATAACGTCACTGATACAATGATAATATGTCATGAAGCCATCGTTTTCTTCATGCAGAGCTTCTCAAGGAGGACTATTGCTTATATATGCATATTTCTTTTTTCAGAATGAATACGAGTGCATTGCTTTTAACACTGTTTATATTTCATTATATGTGATAGTTGGTTTTGTTTTATTATAATTTATTGTTTACGGCGAAAACAGGTTAGGAGGTGGATAAAATATACAGGTTGGTAATAGAATATGCCTAGAATAAGGGAATGAAAGGTATTTGATTGATCAATGCTGGAAAGTGGAGAAATAAATCCCCAACCGTGCGCAGAAAATTTTGCGCCGTAAATTGCACCATATTTGCATTACGGGAACTGTAGCGTTATGGTCAAAGACTAAAATATAAAACCATAGCGCTACAATTCTGCAGCTAAATGTACAAGTGCTCATTCATACATACGTACGTAAGTAAATACATATGTACATCATACACAGACATACACGTACATGAATCCATTCACACAGATATATATATATATATATATATATATATATATATATATATATATATATATATAATGCAATAAATACTTTGTTTGTAATTAACTTATTCAATATTATATATTTCAGCAACATGTATTTTGTCGTTTTCTTTCAGCAAGTTTTATTGTTTCTTATCATGTAACGATTAAATGTATTTAATTTTGTTGTTTTATTAGTTATTGGTATTATATTTCATGTCATATCCACATCGGATATGATAACTTGGATGTCATTTAGTTCCATTGGTTTATAATGTTATCCATTCTAACGCGTGCGCACTTCCTACATTTTTCCTTACTTTCACTCAACATTTTGATGGAACTGGTGGTGACATCTGACGTCATGTCTCAACTCATAGAATTCTATAGAAACATCTCGTATCACGAATCGCCTCTTAGAACTTTATTATGGTGTAAACTCACAAAACTGTTGGTGATATTATTTGACACGCATATCACAGAACTTTATTTGGCATTACTTCATCATGACTCAACTCGCAAAACATTCTAGTGATATCCGGTATCATAACTCAGCTCACAGAAATTTATAGTGACGTTATCTCATATCTTGGGTTAACTCACAGAAATTCATAGTGACGTTATCTTATATCTTGGCTCAACTCAAAGAAATTTATAGTGACGTTATCTCATATCTTGACTCGACTCACAGAAATTTATAGTGACGTTATCTCATTTCTTAGCTCAACTCACAGAAATCTATTTTTATGTTGCTATCATTTCTAACTTTGTCAATAAATTGACCTTACATTAGTTTTCTTTTGCTTGTATTTTTTTCCTTTCTTTTCGCGTCTGGTTTAGCACAAAAATAAAAAAAATAATCAGACCAGTCATTTCCTGAAATATCTCAATGTTCAATTTATTTCCAGCAGTTTTCGTAGGACCACCAACTTTCAATGTCTGATGGAAACAATGAATACATTCAGCATACGTTCTAAAAATACTGTATATTTTGCGTTCTTTTGAAAACACTCTCAGCGAGACGTCACAATCTATAGATGAAATATCACAAAATCAAATCTGATTAGCAACAGGGTAGTAGCAGTGTCGTTATCTAATTTTCAAGATCTCCCACGACGCGGAACTACTGTTTTTAAGGTCAAATGCGAAAGACCTGTAGCTCACTTTCTAAATTTCAAGCGCCAAGAATAATTACTACCTATGATTACATCTTGGGTTGGACGCTGCCATGACACGAATGTAACACTAACTCTCGATCTGTGGATTACGAAGCTAAAGCTCTGAGTATTGAGCCACCTCTACATATGATGCATCTGGAATATAACTGGAGTATGTTTGTTTGTTTATAGCCGCCTGAGCAATTTTTCAGCTATCCGGCGGCTGTCACCATTACCGGTGACAGGGCTGCAAATTTAGGCCTATGCTCGGCACTCAGGGGCCTTTGAGCAGGGAGGGATCTTTATCGTGCCACACCTACTGCGACACGGGACCTCGGTTTATACGGTCTCATCCGAAAGACCGGCACCCACGTCCCACAGTGGGATTCGAACCCCCGACTCAAGGATCATCAGATCTTTGAGCCCGACGCTCTAACCACTGCGCCACGCGGGCGGCTTTAACTGGAGTATGATTCATACACTAGATATTTTCATTATGTGAATATGTTTATGTATGAAACGTCAAACTACAATTTAAAAGGAAATTGATTAACCAATTGTTCACCCATAAATGAATGCTATTACAACCATCATTTACTCAGCAGGATAAACATAACAGCGGGAACATAAATTTAACAGGGAGGGTAACATAACAGCGAGGGTAACATAACAGCGGGAACATAAATTTAACAGCGAGGGTAACATAACAGCGAGGGTAACATAACAGCGTGGGAAACATAACAGCGAGGGTAACATAACAGCGGAGGTAAAACAGCGGGATAATAATAACATAGTTTACGTGATCAAGATATAGGGCTCACCGTGGGTGTGGCCGTTCGACAAGGGATGGTTACTCCTCCTAGGCCCCTGATCCCTGATCTTCTGGTATATTCATAGTCCGTGTTTATGAGGTTGATCACTGTTCGTTATCTTTATTTTTACAGAGAGGACATTGCTGTCAGAAAACTGCATTTCCATGATGCCATATTGTTTAGAAAAGTAAATGAATGTGTAAAGAAAACTAATTTCTTACTGAAAAGTGTATAAAATTTCCAAGATTATATATATATTTTTTTTTTAGTAATTTCTATCAATTTTCATCGGGATTGGTACTTTTTTCCTGATTTGGTACAAATCTAAACTACAAAAACAAACAAACAAAACAAACACATACACTTCCATCACCAAATCGCAATATTTCTGAATTTTGATTATTTCTTTTCAATTTCTTTTTAAAATACCTTTGCCCCTATATCCTTTTTATTGAGTTAATTTATAGAGATTTTAGTAGTTGATTTTAATAACAATTAACAAATAACGTTTTCAAACTTCATAAATATTTTTATTATTTTAAAAAAATAAAACATTTATCTGAATTTTTTAGACATGCTTCATTAGATATTCACATTATGCATCAATTCACAGGAAATGGACTTTTTAAAAAAATGTCTTATTTGCAAAATGAACATTTTATCGTTGCGGAAAAAAAAATCATATATGATAATTGGGAGCTTGTATTACGCTTCCAATGGTGAAATCATGCGCTTCTTACGAGGTGCTCAAACGAGCAATTAAATGGAATTTTAATGTAATGACTCACCTTAAAGGACCCATTCTAACAGGTCCATTGCTTGTGACCAAACGAGGCGGTCCTTCGGATGAGACCGCGAAAACCAAGGTCCTCTGTCACAGTAGGTGTGTGCACGCTAAAGATACTTCCCGGCTTAAAGGCTGTGCGCGCCGAGCATAAGCCTAAATTTTGCAGTCTTTTCCCGGCAATGGTGACGTCTCCATATGAGTGAAAAATTCACGAGAGTGACATTGAACAATATATAATCAATCAATATTAATTTTCTGAACTTTAAAGGGGCCTTGTTTCTTTCTTTCAATAAACTTGATTTGAACATATTTTATTGTAATATAATTACAAAAGGATCAAGCACATGTTCTAAAACCTTAGACCGCCCTCTCCCTATATACATGTCTCAACATAAATGAAGTGTTTCATGATATGCATTATTGTTAATTGACATTAAAATATGAGCATACAAGGATATATTCAATAATATACATGACATCTCATAACGTATATATGGAACATTGATGTACATATTACTAGATTATTAGTTAAATTGATCACTTTGTTTAATAAATCTGTGAATAAGAGAGAAAAGATATTCATTTTCCTCATTACTGAGAGAAGCGTCACCCCACAGTAGACCACGTGTGTATTCACTATCTGAAGTTTGTTAAATAATTCATGTATGGCATTTCTGTTCTTATTGCATGAAAAAATATAGCGATAGTTAATCTACATCTCAATAAACTTGCATCTAATTTACCCAGGGATGATTAATACCAAGTTTGATTGAAATTGGCTTAGTGGTTCTGAGTAAGGAGTCGAAAACGTAGGGCATATACTGATCGTTGAATACCAGAGATCGGGTGCACATAAAACGTTCTGATGGAAGCCGATAACAGTATTGTTATTTCTGCCGTTTGGTAAACAATACAAGGAAGGTCGATTTACCAAACATAACCTTACACAAGTGACATAGAATTTAGGTCCAGCCACCTGTCAAAGCCCACGCCACAACTCGGTTTACCCAGAACGTCTGTGGGAAAGTGATAGGTGTCTTTTATATGCTTTTATTTCTACAGGAATATGACATTCGCACTTGATGTTAGGAATAGGTAATTTTAGTGCAAAGGAAAACATGTTCTATTGGAAGGTCACAACAAGATCATAAATCTACCTCCTGAAACAAATGCAAAACAAATTCGAGAAACAATTCAGTAAATCTCGTGTGTTCTCGTTCGTAAATAAACATTTATATGATTATATGTGTTCAACATTTTGGTGTCATTTTCCCACCCTAAAGTCAAAAAGTTTAATTCTAAATCCGCCTTTGTTAAATTCATGTGCTATTCATCTGTATTTTCTTTTTCTGTCGATATTTAATCGTCATTTTACAAAATAATGCAATTATATAAAAATTGTATATATATATATATATATATATATATATATATATATATATGTGTGTGTGTGTGTGTGTGTGTGTGTGTGTGTGTGTGTGTGTGTGAAAAAGTGTTGTTTCCTTATGGTGTGTCAAAATATTATCTTTAAAAAATTATAATTTATCACCGAGAGATATTGTTAGGTGGGATTGAATACGCAGTTATTGTAATGCATAGCTTGGCAATGAGGTTCAGAATATATATTCTTAGATAACGGGGACTCCAGTTTCGTAAAATGCAGAACCCCTTTTCGTGGAGAGATACTATACTATTCAAATACAGTAGGAGATATGTTGACATATACAAAGGGATACGAAACCATGTTGTATAGTTCCTTAACGAGGAAGTATTTCCAGAGAAATTCATCACCCAAACACACCAATCACCATCTACGATCTGCAAGGGATGCTACTGTTGATCACGGTTGTTTTGCCTCTGAATTGGAAGGTTAGAGCCAATCTAAAGGAGGACTTTGAAGAGAAAGCATCAGATTATCGGTCATTGAAGTCGTTAATTAAACAGAGACCATGCACCGTCTAACACAGGATGAGAGGTTACGTGCCCTTGGCAGGTTGGCACAAGACAGGTAGCTGTGGCAAGGGCAATGGATGTTTCCCAGTCTATTACCCGCAGATTATGGTCCAGACATCGTGCTACAGGGTCTGTTCAGGATAGACCACGATTCGGTCGTCCAAGGACAACAATTCAGACCCAGGACAGATTCATCCGCACTATTGCCTTGAGAAATTGTACGGTAACAGCAAATCCGATAAGGCCTCAACTTCAAATAGACACTGGCTTGGTTGTGAGTGGCCAGACCATCAGGAGTCGACTGCATAAATTTCACTTACACGCCCGAAGTCCTCGTGTCAATCCCTGTTTGAGGGATTGTCACATTAGGGCTCGACCCCAATGGTGTCGTCACCATCAACGCTGGGGTAATCGCCGATGGAACCATGTAATGTTCTCAGATGAGTCGAGGTTCACTGTGGACTTCCTGGACAGACACAGGAGGGTTTGGCGCCGACGTAACGAACGTTTTCATCACGTTAACGTCATTAGACATGATCGGTATGGGGGCGGATCTGTAATGATGTGGGGAGGCATTACTGTTGCCGGCAGAACAGATTTGCATGTTGTTGCTGGACTTGTCACAGGGCAGAACTACAGGGACAACATCTTGGCATCAAATGTTGTGCCGTTTGCACGTCGTTATTGCCGCCATTTCATTTTTCAAGATGACACTGCCAGATGTCATAGGGCCAGCATCGTTACAAATTATCTCCAACAGCAGAATATCACCACATTATCATGGCCCACACTCAGTCCGGACCTTTCCCCCATCCAGCATGTCTGGGACATGCATTGACAGCGGCTACACCAACGTCAACAACCTCCTGCCAATGTCCAAGAACTTACTGCATCAATGCAACAGAAATGGAATAACCGTCCCCAAAATGACGTGGGACGTCTCGTTAGGAGTATGACACGACGAATCCGAGCTTGTCTGGCCAACCGAGGGGGGTTTACCGTTACTGACTCTGTTTCACAATGGTGGTAAATTTGCTGTGTGACCCTGTGTTGGTGTCGATCCTTATTCTGGAGAATCTGTCCTTTTCTGACTGTACACAGGGTTTTGAATAAATTGACAAATGTTTCCTTAATGTTTTTCTGTCATTCATTTGTTTCCTTCCTGACCTCATGATCTGCATTTCATTGTCCTTGTAAGTTCAGTATCCCCAACTTTTTTTGACTAGTATAGTAACTAAGAAACTATAGTTAAAATAAAGGTGGGATATTTAAAAACTTTTCTGAAGAGAGCTGAAATTGCAAGCTTCCATATGCGCCAAAGAAACCATAATCCTAGGGTCAAACCGGGTTATAATGCTTTATATATTGAATAATATGTTACGAAATCATTTTTAAAATATCATTTTAAGAGCCATAATGCTTGAGGGGTCTAGGCAATATGCACGAATCATTGTGTAGTCTAAATTATAGGTTCGAACACGACCATAATGACAGAGGTTCTGTGTCACAGTACTTGTAGTCGTTAAGATACGGACTTCAGCATCATGCATTGGTAACATTTCACAAGATACTGGTATTCACCAGCCCAGTTGCTAAGGATTTCGGTACTAGCATAAATTACGGATAAAAAATTGCTGTGATAAAATTTAGAAATTCATTTCTAAATTAAGGATTATCTCCCCCATGCATAGCTCTGATCCTTTGCCGGATTTGGCTCCACTATTTGATATTTTTGGTCCTTTTAGCTCTTCCAAGTTTGTTTTTATTTCGGATTTTCAACATATTTGACTTGAGCATCACTGAAGAGAATTATTTGTCGAAATACGCATCTGGTTCATCAAAATTGGTACCGTTTATTTTTTATATAATGAGATATCATTGATACGAATGTGAATGCCATGCATAGGTCAAAGTATATGGTGCTTCGGATATTCGTTATAGGAATTATGAAATTGGTCAATGTTCGTTATCTTTGCTTTTTCATACAGCTGGTTGTTCCTCATTTAGTGTATATTGAAGATATCCGCCAAGGTGTGGGTGGGGCTACTATAGAGTATCATTAGTATTTCATACTCTTACTTGTCGTAAGAGACGACTAAATAGGGCGGTCCTTTGGATGAGACCGCAAAAATCAAGGCCTCGTGTAACAACAAGTGCTACACGATAACGTTCCCTCACTGCTCAAAGGCCTACACGCCGTTCATAGGTCTAAATTCTGCAGTCCTTCACCAGTGATGGTATGAGTGAAAATTTCTCGAACAGAACGTGTTCATTATCAAGCTTACACATGCGAGCTTTGTGACCCATATGGACCTCGTGTTTCAGCTATTGTCCTGTAAGCACACCCTCATACATAAAATATAATTCTTCTAGACAGTCGGTTGACTGAATGAATTCGTCGTTTCATACGTAACAGAAGCAGTCGAATAATGGCATTTCTTTCTTTTTTTAAAGAAAGGTACCTAACGGCACAGGTAATTATCATTTTGAAACAGGGTTCCTTCCAATATCACCACCTGAGCCATTTGAAGACAGCCATCATCTGTCAGACATCTACCAAACCCCGCTGCAAGTGGAACCTATATAAACACAGATCTCTCGTCATACATTGCTTGTACATCACAGGAAGAACATGGAAACTTTCAGAGCATGCGCAGTACTCTTGGTGTTTAATCTGAAGTTGATCCTTACAGTAGACGCTAAACCGTTCGAGGAAGTCAAAGTTCTCATTCCGCTGAGGTTCCGTCTCCTTCAGAATGGTAACTGGCACCCAATGGGCAAAGTTGGGTGAGTATTTGTCTAATTTATTGTAATTCCTAACAGATAGCAAGGTACTCCGTGGCGAATATTTTTTTTTCTAATTTATTAGATATTTGCAGAACTGTATCTCTTTTCGGGAAATTTTGAGGCATACCAAATATTTACATACATGTTTAACCTTTAGGTAGATCATTACACTAAACTTTTATTTAATGGCTCGTATGAAGCACGATTTCACTATTGAAAGAGTAATACGAGCTTTAAGATATTATATGTATTTTTGTGATTTTTCTAGAATGATAATAGAAGGCGTTTTGTTTGCAACTAATAGATTAAAAAATTGAGACCTTGTATCACCTATTCGATGTTGAAACCATTCTTCATATGCGGTGTTTTAACCACCCATTAAATAGAATTTCGATGGCATGAACCACCTTGAGTGTAGTTTGAAAAAAAATGTTATGCACAGAAAAAAAAACCCACATTGCAAATCGTTTATAAAGGGTGCATCTGTAGTTCTCTGGTCTATCCCAATTAGTGTTCAAAGAGGTCCAAACTAAGGATCCTAACAGACAGCAGATCCTTTGTTCCGAGTAATTTATTGAAATCCCATTGTGGGTCCAGAATTTTACACCTTCCTTCAATTATCTCGCAGTAGGTTGAATGAAGCCTAAACCAAATTGATGTCTGCTGTCACATGTACAGTAAGACCATCTCTATGTAGATAGGTATGAAAATGTCTATTTTTGCCTCCGAGGCCGAGTGGATAGAGCATCGCGCTCAAAATCACAAGGCCTCTTAGTCGGCGCCGGTTCGAATCTCGCTCGCGCCGATATATGTGAGAAAGTTTACCAGTTTACTTTCGGAAGGTCGGTGGTCTCTTCCCGGGTACATTGTATATGGGTTCTCTCCTCCACCAATAAAAACTGGACGCCACAAGATAACTGTAAAATGTTGAGTGTGGCGGAAAACAACAATCAATCAATCAATCTTTGGCGAAATAGTAACAAGCAGCTAGGACGTAAGCGTCGCAATCTCGGCGCCTCGTCAAATTTAAGATGTTTAACATAGGTTGGGACTGCTCTTTCGCTGGTTCGGAATTAGAGGAGAAAAACTCATGAGTCTCTCGAATATTTGACCTTGAAAACGGAGGTTACTCTCATTACTGCGACTCAGGGCGCCATTTAATTGACAAATTACCAAAAGCTGGTGATATCTATAAAGGAGTAAAAAATTCGAAATATGATATCATTGATTATGTACGAGTATGTTTTGTTTAACGTCCCGCTCGAGAATTTTTCACTCATATGGAGACATCACCATTGCCGGTGAAAGGCTGCAAAAGTTAGGTCTATGCTCGATGGTTATGGCCTGAACAGGGATGGATCTTTATCGTGCCACATCTGCTGTGATATGGGGCCTCGGTTTTTGCGGTCTCAACCAAAAGAGCGCCCCAATTAGTCGCCTCTTACAAGCAAGGGGTACTGAAGATCTATTCTAACAACCCGGATCCCCACGGGACACGATTTCATTGAATATATTTAATATTGATAATCCCGTAGGAAAATGTTTTATAATCTTAAAAAAACTTTCTTAAGACAAATGGGATATAGATATATATGAGAGAGAGAGAGAGAGAGAGAGAGAGAGAGAGAGAGCCCTCACAGTGGATAAGATTTGGTTTTTATAATTGTGTTTCAGAGATTTATCATTGTTTTGCATCTTTTATCATCCATATACAAAACTGATGTTCATTGAAACAGCATTTCATCTGATGAAGTCACAAATTTGGATTTAAAGTTATTGGGCACGCAAACCCCTTTGGTTGAATATTTTAAACAAAATGTCTTTCTGGGGGTTCTTCATTCTTTTTAGAGCGGAAAAGCAACAAATTTTGGGACACCCCATCACCGATTTAAAAATGCAATTCTTCATCAGATTACATACGAAAGAAGCCAGAGTTATAATAGTTACTGTTACAATGTTCTAATTTTTTTTTTAAATTTCTTTTTCTTCAGCAAGCATGGACACCACGAAACACCCGAAATGCATCTGAAAAACAGCGAAAGCCGGTGCACGTGTCCAGGAAGTTACATAAAATCCTGCGCATGCGTAGATAAGATGAAAGCCGCCATCCTTGTTCCTAATTACGAAAACAAAGGGGTTGAGTCTGTTGTCAATAAAAGACAAGGGGCGTGGTCTGGTGCCATTCAAAACAGGCAGAGTAACCACCGTGACAGTCTGCATGACCGAATGATTGACAACAATGGGGCGGAGCATGAAAACGAGGATCCCAGAAGCATAATTGAAATCATGCGTGATATTTACGGCAAAGAGTTCAACAATCATATACAGGAACAGCTCAGAAATGTCACAAACAGCCGATTATTGAATTACTAACAACAAAAAAACCGCCCATTGTCTCAATGATTACTAATACTACTGTCAAATAATGCTGTCGTGCTCTTTCTATTCTACTATGGTGGGCAGTAGCATGAAAAAAATATTTTTGTATGAAATTTTCTTAACAACTGTACGTCGTTGCATAGGGTACTCTCTATACAAATATGTTCAATTCATGTGAGGGTTTTTAATCCACTGAAGGGAGTAAAGGAATGGAGGAGTTCACTCCCCGTGAAAATCAATTAAATCATAGAAAACCTCAAGAAGTCTATTGACATAATATATTTCAACAAAGTAATCACTGTCCTGTATATCCTTAGGAACGAACAATCTCCATTTAGTTTCAGTCATGCAATTTTACGCATCTTGTAGAACAGCCCCTGTACTGAAAAGAAGTTGCCTGTAGTTTACCTTGATATCTAACAATCTGTGTAAATTATTTCCTGGAAATTCTTGTACTTCTACAAATAAAGAAACGCTCTGAAATATCAAAAAACGTGTGTTGAAATTATTCTGTTCATTAGTTGCCATTATTTGTCTGAATCCTGTTTCTTTCCCTTTGCTTGACGCAAGAGGCGAGTAAATGGGGCGGTCCTTCGGATGAGATCGCAAAAAAAGTATCGTGTCAAAGAAGGTGTGTCAAATAATCCCTATCACGCAAGGATGATTTGTACCAAGTTTGATCAAAAATGGCTTAGTGGTTCTGAAAAAGAGGATTTTCAAAATTTGTCGGTGTTTTTATTTTTTTCGCTATTTTCTCCCCGTGGAGAAGGATGTTGCCCTTCATTTAAACAAACCTGAATCCTCTTGACCCAAAGATGATTTGTACCAAGTTTGATTGAAATCGGTCCTGGAGAAGGTTCTTAAAGATTTTTTCCTATATATTTGCATATTGTGGCTTTGTGAACACCTTACCCCCCAAGGGCCATGATTTAAAATAATATGAATCTGACTGCGACAGGTAGATTCCATGTAAATTGGAACTTTTCTGGCCCAGTGGTTCTAGAGAAGATTTTCAAATGACCCAAATTATTTTTTGCATTTTTGTGATTATCTCCCTTGTAATTGTAATTTCTATATATATGACCCTTCATTTGAACAAACTTATGATTTATTTCCGACTGACTCGTGAGGAGCCAGGTTAGAATAGGTCCTCAGTACCCCCTTGCTTGTCGTAAGAAGCGACTAAATGAAGCAGTCCTTCTGATGAGACAGCAAAAAACAAAGTCCTGTGTCATGGCAGGTGTGGCACGATAAAGATTGCCTTCCTGCTTAAAGGCCATAAGCGCCGAGCATAGGCCTAAATTTTGTAGCCCTTCACCGGCAATGGTGACATCTCCATACGAGTGAAAAATTTTCGAGTGGGACATTAAACAATATATAATCAATCTTTCCCTTTATAGCAGCGAGATGTATCAGTTTTGTTGTCCTGCAGATAAGACTATGGGTTGTAAGGTGAATAGTTTGAAATACCAGTTTATAAGGCATTTATAATTGTAAACAATTAATCAGATTCTGCCAAACAGTTCACCTGTATACATATGTAATTGTAATTTCTATATGTCATAATTTCTCTGTGGTTTAAAATAAACCATTGTTGAAACACAACTTCATCAGTCCTGCTAAGCATAAATTTTCCAATTTATATAATACACTCAATGTAGCATATATAATTCAAACCTCACTTAAATGTCCATTGTTTCTGATTATTCAATAATTCACATATAAATTACAACACATAAAACGTATCCATCCCAATAACCGTCTCCACATTTACCACAGATACTAGAACGGTCCTTGTTTATGCTGGGCCACTGCATCACAGCTTATCTCTACAATAAAGTATTAGAAAATGATAAGAAAACAATCAAAGGAATATTTACATTAATCCCACAGAAACGCATGTACACTTCAAAAACCCATATCAGGACAGACCGCACTCCTGCACGGCCTATAGTTAAGGAAAACAATGAATGGAAATACACAATTTTAAAATTCTGTGGGTTTATTGCACCAACCTGGACCATGATACTGTTACTCTTGGTTGGCACGATAAAACAATGGATTGACTAAAAACAACATGTTACATTTTTCTTCCAATGTATTGTGGTAAATATGAGATTAACAATAACATCACAGTATACACGTGCAGTCTTCAGAACTACTCCTTAAAAACTTGGGGGGTGGGGGGTTATGCTATATCACTGTAGTTTGCTATACAATAATCAAAAAAATAAATCACATAGTACATGTACCGTTATGGTGTTATCTGAACTGACAATCATAGAAGTATGATTTAGTGTCGTAACGATAATCCAAAAACATTGATTGTTGACAAAAAAAAAGCTGCCGATTTTGATGATTAATTTTTTTTTTCCATAATCTAAATTGACAATCATAAAAGTGTGACTCTTGTTTTCCACAGATTTTTATGAAGAATTTTTTTATCTAATACGCCATGTTACAAAATTCCCATCTATCCATTGGCATTCTATCTATATAACTCCCTCACTGATTGTGACCATGTTTTTTAAAGATTTACTCTTCTAAGACTGAGACCTATTTTAATCTTCATCGTCTTATATATAACTCTACCCTGAGGTCTGAACCCTGCACGATACACACTACTATTTTACTATGCATCTGTCTGTCTTCCAGATTTGAAGTACAGTTGAACCTCAGTATCTCAAACACTGATATCTCAAACACCATGGCTATATCAGATTATCTTTATGTATTTTAGCCTTAGTATATCAAACCCTTGTATATCTTCTACATATTTCTTAGGCCTATCATGTTTGAGATAATGAGGTTTGACTGTATTCAAGACAAAGGTAGTATTCTACAACTACATATAATAAATCCCTGCAGATCTAACTTTTGATTCAAGGTTCATGAAGGACTATATGATGATAGGGGGTCTTCTTTGCCCATCAGAATTGATGTACATGCCTTTATTTATAAATCAAGTGTATCTGTGCAGGAATATCAATGCAGCTCAGTTGACCCTCTCAAGTTGATCAAAATGACCTATAACCAGAATTATGACATCACAAACATGACCTATAGCCAGAATTTTGACATCACAAACATGACCTATAACCAGAATTTTGACATCACAAACATGACCTATAACCAGAATTATGACATCACAAACATGATGTTTAGCATCATTTGTTTGTACATGTTCTATAAACCTGTGGTCTGTTTTCTAACAAAAGAAATGTTCACAAAAATGAATATAACTGAATTTGATTCAGATTGAAAAATTTTGTCAATTCAAAGGCTTGGTACTGGTAATGACTTCCAACAGCAGAGTCATATTATATGGTATTGTATTGTATTATATGGTATTGTATTGTATTATATGGTATTGTTTTGTATTATATGGTATTGTATTGTATTATATGGTATTGTATCATATGGTATTGTATTATATGGTATTGTATTGTTTATATGGTATTGTATTGTATTATATGGTATTGTTTTGTATTATATGGTATTGTATTGTATTATACGGTATTGTATCATATGGTATTGTATTGTATTATATGGTATTGTATTGTTTATATGGTATTGTATTGTATTATATGGTATTGTTTTGTATCATATGGTATTGTATTGTATTATATGGTATTGTTTTGTATTATATGGTATTGTATTGTATTATTTGTTTGTTTGTTTGTTTGTTTATAGCCGCCTGAGCAATTTTTCAGCTATCCGGCGGTTGTCACCATTACCGGTGACAGGGCTGCAAATTTAGGCCTATGCTCGGCACTCAGGGCCTTTGGGCAGGGAGGGATCTTTATCGTGCCACACCTACTGCGACACGGGACCTCGGTTTATACGGTCTCATCCGAAAGACCGGCACCCACATCCCACAGTGGGATTCGAACCCCCGACTCAAGGATCATCAGATCTTTGAGCCCGACGCTCTAACCACTGCGCCACGCGGGCGGCTTGTATTATTTGGTATTGTATTGTATTATATGGTATTGTATTGTATTATATGGTTTTGTATTGTATTACTTGGTTCTGTATTGTTTGATATTGTATTGTATTATTTGATATTATATTGTATTATTTGATATTGTATTGCATTATTTGATATTGTATTGTATTATTTGATATTGTATTTTTTGGTATTGTATTGTATTATTTGATATTGTATTTAAAAAAACCAATATTTACTAGGCCTTTTAAGCTCTAAAATATTAATTTTTATGGGCACAGGAAGACCATTATAAGAAATGGTCCTACATGAAGACTATCTATCTTACAGTAGTGTGTATGCTATAAATATATAAAGTATCAAATCACCGAATTTGAGTAAATGAGATTTTAAATAGCTAACATTATATCTTTAAATATACATAAAATTTTCTGTATTTAGAAAACAAGCAGTAAAGCAATCACATTCTGTGGTCTTTACTACTGAGATAAGAAGTTCCTTTCTTTATGTCAATCAAATACACACTGCAGGGTCATAATATGAATTTGCAAATTTTATTATATATTTATATATAACAAAAGATTGATTGATTGTCTGTTTTACCTCCCATCAAGAATTTTTCTCTCATATTGAGACATCACCAGCTACAGTTGAAGTACCATAAATTTAGACCTATGCTTAGCGCTCAGGGCTGTAGCAGTGAGGGTTCTTTAACATGCCAACACCTATCATGACACAGGACCTCTGTTTTAAGGTCAAATCCAAAAGACCTGTGATTTTCACTTCTAAATGCCGAGTGTTTGGCGAAGTAACAATCACTACCTATTTTTACTTCTTAGGTTTGACGCAGCCGTGGCATGAGCGGGGCTCAAACTCACGACCTCCTGGTTAAAAGGAAATAACTTAGTGCAAGTAACACATAATATACAGGTCAAATTTATCTATTTTCAAGACTCTAGAATTATCTCATTAAATTTTTGCACTTGAGTTTAATTCAAAATATCTAGCTGCCTTCAGATGGCAGTGTGTTTGCAGTCTTGTCTGCCAGAAAACTAAAAGACATGAAATTCTGATTCCAATGTAATTCAAACTGGGTATATCCTACTCAACTACAAAATCTATTTGTGAAAAAATCTGAGAAATTCATTAAAGAAAGAAATCAAAATGTTTGGCATTTCTGTATGCTACATGACTTACCCACCTATATTTAGCTGCCCTATGATGTCCTTCACCATGGCAATGAGCCCCTCATGTTCTTGAGAAGAAATGTAATTTATCCATCTATATTTAGCCACCCTATATGTCCCTCAAAATGGCAATGACCTTCTTGTGTTCTTGAGAAAAGTGACTTACCCATCTATATTTAGTCGCCCTATATGTCCCTCAAAATGGCAATGAGCTTCTTGTGCTCTTGAGAAAAGTGACTTACCCATCTATATTTAGTCGCCCTATGATGTCCCTCACCATGGCAATGAGCCCCTCATGTTCCTGAGGAGAATCCAGTATCAGGTTGTGTAATTTCGTCATGTAATTATCTATTGTATCCAATGTTGGAACTTCATTTGTTCCTACAATATAATTTAAATGTATATTGAAGTCAAATAAAATACAAAACTTGACAGATATCATATAAAATGTAGTAGAATCTCATATATACAATGAAAAACAATGACAGACAGACAGAAGGTATGCAAGTACAACACACTAGCAGTAGCAGTGGAATTTTTTCCCCCAAAATGCTAAATTTAAGAGACTTGTTTTCCAGAGAAATACAGCATGCCTGTAGAAAGTAACACCAGCACCAGGACAAGTTGTAATAAGGAATAATTAGTACTATGTAATTTCAAAATAATTAATTAGCAACAAACATTAGTACAACTGAACTTTCAATTCCCTCAGTTTTTCTCCATAAAACAGACACAGTACACACTGTCATCTCTGGTTTTACCTGGTAATGGTATAGAGTTGAAGCTATCAGTTAGTGTTGTGCGAAGGTTGTCTAGGTGACCTTGTAGTGCCATGTTTGTGCTCCGTTGTTGCACCGCCTCGATATCCAGCTTCTCAATGGCATGCTTCATGCTCTCGATGTGTTTACTGAGAATTGCATTTTGTTCCTCCAGCTCCGTGGTCTGCTTTCTTAGCTGTCTGAGTTCACCCTCCCTGGCTGAGGGTACAAAAATAAGACACCTGTCTGTTACCACCATCAAACCACCAGAGGGACTTTCAAAATAAGTGTGTAACACATCTGCTTATCACCTACCTTTGTTGTGATCCAGGAACTCCTCTGTAAAGATTGGAATGTCGAATGCTCCCTTTTCATCCTCATCTCTCTCTCCCATCAACTGTGTAAAACAAAATCTAGATGTTACTGCCATATTTCTGCTGGACGTAGATCCTAACATGTGCAGAGATTGCAGAAATGAAACTTCAATGGCTTATTTCAGAGTATTTTGCTGATACAGTCAAACCTCGTTATCTTGAACTTGTTAGGACTGAGAAAAAAAAACCTTCGAGATATCCAAGGATTCGAGATATTGAGGGTTGAATACAAAGAGAATAAGTTTTTGGGACTACAATACAACACAATAATAATACAGTAATACAATACAATACCAAATCACTTCAACATATCCATGGTATTCGAGATACCAGGGTTCGAGATACCGAAGTTCAACTGTAATTGGATTTTTATGGTCTTCTTCAAACCACAAAAATTGATATTTAACAAATACTGAAGAAAGCAGTAAAGTATTTGCTGAAATAAGCAGTGCCACCACAGAGTGCTCTTTTTTGAAGTTAAAATGCTGCCACCTCGACCACATCAAAATGCTGCCACCTCGACCACATCAAATTATACAAGTTGAACATCAAACAATTACTACAAACAAATTCATTCAAAAGTTAAAGTACAGGGCACTTATGGTCATCTGATGGAAAAGAACATGAATGCATACTTGTTTGGTTGGAAACACATCTTAGGTCCAACTTTTTTCACATACCAAAGAAGACAAGTTTAGACAACTGAAACTGGTTTAGACAACTTTTTACTACATAGGCAATAATCAAGATACAAATGCCCCAGGCCAAAAATAAAAATATTGTTTCCCCTCGCCCCTGCCGGGTCAAAAGAAATGACCTGGGTCAAAACTATTTTTGCATCAAAATTGCCAAGATTTTTCTCTTTTATTTCTGGAAAAATCGTGTCCGTTCTGGTCCATTCGGATATTCTGTTTTTGCATTTTCGAAAGTCTCAGGCTTATTAGTTTCATGTATCAGTAGATACCAAGAGTATTAAAAATATTGTTTAAAGATGGTTGGTGTGGCCTTGTTGACAAATGTGGATTTAATGTACTGGCAAACAAGTAAAATTGTTCCCAGGTAAACAACCGTCTGTACAGCTTTCCCAGAAGCTACAACTGGAATGACGTCTTACACGAGGTTTCGGACGATGACCACAAAATCGATAAATTAAACGAAATTACCGCCACTGTTAAGAAAAAGTTGGAAAATGATGTGCAAATGGCATTGAGTTTGTGTGAATTATTAAAAGACAATCAACATCTTGCATCAGCTGTATTTATACTAGCATGTCCAAGAACCCAAACAGTTTTCAATGTCACACACGCACAGATATACTCCTGCAAAGTGTCTTCACATCCTTCAAATTTCTAGTGTTTCACATACTGGTATGGACAAAAACACCAGTACAATAAAGAAGAAAAACATATTTTATAGTCTACTTCTGATTTACTGTGCCCCTTAGTATGCCATTTCTTTTCAAATGTGTCACAGAAAACAAGGAAACCTTCATTTTCAAAAAAAAAAAACAAACAAAAAAACATTCTTTTAATTGTGGCCCCAATTAACATATTTACATTACCAATGATTTTGCCTTTGATATCTTTACAGATTGTAATGATGGCCATTTCCTCATGAATGCAATGCAGTTATAAACAGTGTACAAATAAATCTTGATAAATATCCTATGTTCATTTTAATGGCTGGGAATTCTGAGAGCAATGTAAATGTACAATATAAATATAAAAAATAAATTTCAATTTTGAAAATTCATAAGGGTATGAATTGCAACACTTCACACCAGTTTGTAAACTGTTGCTGATTTCTTGATTGTTTAATTTACATCCCGTTTAGGATTTTTCACTCATATTGAGATGTCACTAGCTGTAAGTGAAGTACCACAAATTTGGACTTAAGCTTAGTGCTGAGGACCATAACAGTGAAGGTTTCTTAACATGCCAACACCTGCTGTGACACGGTACCTCTGGTTTTTTTTTTAAAGGTCATATCCAAAAGACCTGTGATTCTCACTTCTAAATGCCGAGCATTTGGCAAAGGAGCAATCACTACCTATGTTAACATCTTAGATTTGATGTGGCCATAGCACGAGCGGGGCTTGAACTCATGACATCCTGGTTACAAAGTGAATGCTCTACCACTGAGCTACTGTTGCAGTTCATACATCATGTATTTTCAAAATTGAAATTTACCTCCTAACTGTGGGTTTTTATTCAGTTTCATACTAGGTGAAGGGTCATTGAAGTGAAAGAATGCTATTAGCAATATCTATTTTTAGTAATAACAGTTATGCTCTTTGACCCAACAGACAATTTCAGACAAGCTGTTCATTCCAACCATAATTGGTGCAAATATAAAAATCTAGGCCAAAGACCTACTCCGAGTTATTGTGTGAAACAAAATACCTACTTCTAGTAACAGAGATCACATCCTTTGTTCCTAGCAAAACCCTTGTACAAACACACATGTGCAAATTTTTCATTGAAATCAAATGTCTCTCTTTAATAAGGCACCATGCATTTTAACCCTGGGGACAATTCAACACAAGCTTTTTATCAGACAAATCATAGCACAATTATAAAACCTCCATCATTTGCCATTCAAAATTAAAAGTCAAGATTATAGTAGCAGACAAAACAGACATAAACATCTTTAATTAACCTCAGAGACCTGAGACATAGAAATATAAATTGTAAATTTCTAGGTTCTTGAAATCTTAAAAGAAATCATAAAAGTAAAATGAAGTACGTTTAAGAAAAATATTTGAAGACAATACAGGTTTATCTTACCTCTAAGGAGCTACCTTGAGCTTCCATTTCTGTAAATTCAAAAAAACAACCCAATAAATATTAACATACATCCCTCAGGTCCTGAAAGTTGGCGAGTTAATTTTCTTGTAAAGCTTGTTTTACCAACATACTTTTTGGAAATATTCAATTTCCAGCAATGTTAAAGTTACCTGCAATACCTAACATTAGTGAAAAAAAGAACACCTCGCGAATCCATTACCCTGTCATCAAAATCTGTATCAATATGCAGACGTTAGCAAGACAAAATTAGGAATATTTGATATACAAGAGAGGGCCCCCTCCCCTTTTTGATGTCACATGATGGTATGTGACAGTAGTTGACCCACTATTTATAAATTTCAAAATCCCAGCAATATATGGCTTCAGTGCAAGTGAAAGATGCCACAGCATTGAAATATAAAGTGATATAGGTAATGTGTAGTCAGATTTACTTAAAAGATGCTAGGGGATGTTAAATAAATTCTCAGCATTGTTAATGTTCTACGAAAAATGTCAATTATCATCAAATTTGAGGGCATTTTTTTTTTTTTTAACAAACAACGATCAATTATAACAGCACTGATATAAATTGTACTTCTCCAACAAGACTCACATGTTCAAAATATCCTAATTTCACAAAAAATATCAGCAAACAACCTCCATCTTCAACTTGTACCAAGTCCTTGTTTACCCACAATTGACTTTCTTATTTCAATTTGCCTATACAGACTAGGGGTGATTTCAAAGTCACATTTACCATAGCACATACTATATATTAAATATTAGAGATTTATGTAATATCAAAGGAATATATAATGAATAATCATTTCACTAAGCAGATTTAAACATGTACACTAGACCACTTGATAGCAGAACAAATAACAACAAAATATTACATTTTCCCCGTGATATAAAATAAAACCTGTACATATTGATACACTTTTGCAAGTGACATTATAAAATTTGCGGTCACTGACATACATTTTCTGTATGGTACTGTGACTTTTCTCATAAAGCCTTATCTTAGCGGTGTTCTTATTTCCACAGATTTTTCAAAGATACAACATGAACACAATACAAAATAATTGTCAGTTTAAAAAAAACCTTCACATGCCTTTGTTTAAGTCTTATCATCAGATCATAGATACAACACTTTACCAAATCTTTAAGATGTCATGAGACAACTACAAACAAAATGAATGTGATAAAACCAATAGAAAAATTCTTAAACAAGTAATTCTCAGACAAGAGTTATCAAACATTGCTAAAGTTCCGTCACGGATAGAAAATAAACACTCTCACATCTGACATATATACTGATGACTGATTAACTTTACTCTCATTTACCTTTAACATCGAGCAGCCCTGTGGGGATCCGCATTAGAATAGATCCTCAGTACCCCTCGCTTGTGGTAAGGAGCGACTAAATGGGGCAGTTCTTTGGATGAGACTGTAAAAACTAAGGCCCCATGTCACAGCAAGTGTGGCATGATAAAGATCCCTCCCTGCTCCAAGGTCATAAGTGCCAAGCATAGGCCAAAATTTTGCAGCCCTTCACCAGAAATGGTTACATCTCCATATGAGTTAAAGATTCTCGAGAGGGACGTTAAACAGTATATAATCAATCAATCGATTGACCTAAACTTACCTCTCCTTCACCTTTAATATCTAGCCTTCATCTTTGATATCTGAGAAATCCTACTTCGCCTTTACCTTTAATGTGTAGAAAGGCCTACTTCTCCTTTACCTTTGATATCTAACAAGGCCTACCTCTCCTTTACCTTTCATATGTAAGAAATCCTACTTCTCTTTCACCTTTCGCATCTAGTAAAAGTCTACTTCTCATTCGACTTTAACATGTAGGGAAGTATACCTCTCATTTTCTTTTCTTTCTGTGACTTAAATAGTTTATAAGCTTCAGTTTTCTGGTAGGCCTCCATCTCTCGATTATACCGCTCCTTATCTTTTTCTGCTTCATCTAAAAACCTCTGAGACAAACAAAACATGTCTATCAGTCAGGGGTGTAACTGGTTTGAATTACAAAAAATATAACTAAAATCAGTTAAAAATTGTGCTTGCAAGAGTTGTCTCTCCTTGGAAATTCTAGTGAGCAATTGGTAAATTCATTAAAATGGCTAAATATTGCAAAATTAAGCCCAAATTTGAATTCCTTGTGTAAAATGATGCTTAGAAAACATGTATAGAAATGTGACAAGGTTCATCCTGATTGTTTTGTTTAAATTTTTAAAACATAATTTCATTACTTTCAATCCTAATGTGCAAACAATTTTAATCGATGTGCAGTATGAAATTTTGACAATTTATTCTGTAAATTCTCCTGAATTCAGAAAATATTATAACATTCTACATGAAAATTCTGCAAGCATAGTTAATTTCCACTTAAAAGTGGGTCAATATGGAACATATTTCACTGATTTTGTGTCTAAAAAGTCAAAAATTGTATCTTTCCACTAACACTTGACTCCATTTTTGCACATGTTATAAAACTTCTGGTAAACTGAAACATAAAAATTGCCTTTGCAAAAACTGCACAAAACACAAATAAATTTTGTTTAAAGTTGACTTTTCAGCTATCATCAGCAAGATTTTACGTTACAAATACATTTTTGTATGAATGGTTATGAAGAACTCAATAACATGTGATTAGAAATGTACATGTATAATCTTAAGACTAAACATTATCTTAGGCTAAAATATATCTAAAACTAAGTAATATTCCAAATTACAATGCCTCTCCCCCACCCCCTAAAAATCAGTAAAGGCTGCCACTGACCTGTTTCTCATGCTGAGGTAACTTGGTCCACTCTGCCCCCAGAACTCGTATCATCTCAGCAAATGCCATAGTGGGGTTTTCCCGACGCAAGATCTCTCTCCGTTCATTTAAAAAGTGCAGGTATCCGTTTAGTGCAGGTTTCGGTGCATTGGAGTCCCGCATTTTCTTTCTCTTTTTACCCTTAGGCCAGCCTCCCTTTTTCTTCTGTATTGCACAAAAGATGACACAATTCACGAATAAACTTATAAGATTTTTACATGTGCATGATATAGAAAACAATTTCTAATGATCTGACAGTATGGAATGCAAGCGTTTTTAATGAACAACAATTAAGGAACTTGTTTGATACACAGTTTGAACTGAACATAAGCCATAACAATAATAAAATAAAAATCATCAAAACAAGGAGGTGTTGTCTTATACATAGTTCAATACTGATAAATTTTCCTACAAATAGGCCATGCAGGAGAAATCCTTTCTTAGGGCCATAAATACTCTTATCACGATAGAACAATACTGAGCTAGGGCAAATAATAATTCTAGCAGGACAGAACCTTCCTAAATAAAGGCAAATAATATTCTTAGCAGGAGGCAATATTTCTAAATTATGGGGATTAATACAGTCAGCAGCATGTCCTGTGAAGCTGTGAAATTCTCTATTTTGCAGATTTATGACTCTAAAATATCACTCTGTTATACACTGTAATGCTGACCCTCAGAAATCACCATACTTTCGTTCATTACAAGCAACTGCTACATGATTTTCTGCAATTGTTGGAGAGCAACATTAAAGAGCAAACATACTTCAAATATTATCAAACTCCCCCAAAACATCCGCAGACAAATTTGGTTACACCGTATAATGGGTATTTTCTGTGGTTGCCCATTTTTGGCAGAATTTTGTGGATAGGAAAAATCTGCAAAAATTACGATCACAAAATATACTGAAACATATAAGTATAGAAAGGTATAATGCAACCCCAAAAAATGTAAATTTGTTCCCTTTTAGGGATTGGATCGCAAATATTTCCACCCAAAGAAAATGCCCATTAACTTTTTTCAAATGACTTTGTTTGTGGGAATGGGGGTAGGCGGTGACTGCAGGTATAATTAAATTTAATTACTTAAGAAATTGAAATCAATTATAATTAATATTTTTCAACTGGATCTCTACAATGATATACATGTCCATGAAATACCAGACAAGAGTTTTCAAAATCAGTCTTCATGTATCGCTGGACATTCAAATGAATTAACATCTGAAGAGCCATGACTTCTGCTTGTAAATTCTGGACCTGTGGGGATCCAGGTTAATAGAATAGATACTCAGTACCCCTTGCTTGTCGTAAGAGGTGACTAAATGGAGCGGTCCTTCGGATGAGACCGCCAAAAAAAAAACCAACCGAGGTCACATGTCACAGCAGGTGTGGCATGATAAAGATCACTCCCTGCTCAAAGGCCATAAGCGCCGAGTATAGACCTAAATTTTGCAGCCCTTCACCGGCAATGTCTCCATATGAGTGAAAGATTCTCGAATGGGACGTTAAATAATATTTACAGTCAAACTCTTTAATGCTGTGTTCTTTCATCAATCAACCATTACTAGTAGCAAAAAGTCACATGTCTCTCAAATATGACCCAGTTTATCTCTGGAAGACTAATCTAAATCAAAAGAGACTGGATCTTACCTCTGCAGGGGCAACTGCATCAACATCCGGGGCTTGCTGCAACCCCACTAAAAGAAATGGTCAGTGTAAGTTGGACAATTTACATATTTTGAATAACATGTGCCTCTATGAAATACAAAATAGGTAGCTATATGATTTTATTTCTCCCTTGCTGGGATCTATGTGTCTCTGCATTTTGTTATTATGCAATGTAACGATAAATTATTTTACATGATTTTTCTCTCTTCACAAATACACAGTCACTACCATAAAGCAACTGCTTTCATGCTGCTCACTTATTCAATTAGTTATGAGGATGTACCACAAACTTTGTACCCAGATTTACCCGATACAACACACATACTTGGTACCCAGATTTACCCGATACAACACACATACTTGGCATCCAGTTTTACCCAATACAACACACAAACTTAATAGTAGCCATATTTACCCAATACAACACACATGTATAATTAATAGTGCCCAAAGTTTACCCAATACAACAAGCATACTTAATGCCCAGATTAACCTGAAACAACACACATACTTAATGCCCATATTTACCCAATACAAAATACATATTTATTGCCCATATTTACCCAATCCAATACATGTATGTAGTGCCAAGATTTACCCCATACAACATACATACTTAATGACTATATTTTCCTGATACAATACAACTTACGTACTTAGTAACACATACTTGATACCTATATTTAGCAAACCAAAACATACACTTCATTTTGTTTGATACCTGTAGCAAGGTCTGTCATGGAAGGAGGCAGCACCAAACTATTGTCTCCAGACGTAAACCTGAAACAATATCATGTTACCTTCATCACAATAACCCTTAGTTTAGAGAAGGTAACCCGTTTACTGCAGTACATTAATTTCCTCAGGTTTTCTCTGAATATCATATAACTCAATATACGACAAACCACATATAAAAATCGAAAGATCTACACACGTGTGTACAAATGATATAATGAAGTTAAATTCACAAAAAGTTATTCTTACGATGATTCGACAGCGATGCCTTCTTTTGATGCGTCATCATCAAATCCCTCTAGATTGAGTTTAACTAGAGTGACATTCGCATTAGTACTGTTGTTACCCAGGTCCATCATCTTCACTCACGGATCTACAGACAGACAAACTAGAACATTATCTACAATATACACCTTCACTCACAGATCTACAGACAGACAAACTAGAACATTATCTACAATATACACCTTCACTCACAGATCTACAGACAGACAAACTAGAACATTATCTACAATATACACCTTCACTCACAGATCTACAGACAGACAAAGTTGAACATTATCTAGAATATACATCTTCACTCACGGATCTACAGACAGACAAACTAGAACATTATCTACAATATACACCTTCACTCACGGATCTACAGACAAACTTGAACATTATCTAAAATATACATCTTCACTCACGGATCTACAGACAAACTTGAAAATTATCTAGAATATACATCTTCATTCATGGATCTACAGAGAGACAAACTTCATTATCTAGAAAATACATCTTCTCTCATGAATTGACACATGTTTACAGTACACTATTTAAATTTTGCTTGACTTGCTATGTGAATAAAAAAAAAAAAATGCCCATGAAAACATACTTCAACATCTTAAAGTATTTAGTTTAGCTTTATACGGTTTCCTATCTTAATGCATTGTAGATTATGTACACTTTCAGCATGGCTAGCACTAAGGGGAGGGGGGGGGGGGGGGGGGGTATATAGTACAGTGACATTCCTCATGAAATAACACTTGCATTGAAAATTCCATGAAAAGAAGAAGTGGGAGGTTATAACGAACGCCGCTATGTTATTTTCATGGACGGTGGACTCTCCAATTTACAAGCAACCGGAAAATGACCTAGCTTACACTCACACAGAAGTGGCAGGAATCCCTTTACAATTTCAGTTTTAAACGCATTTCCTACCCCTCCCCCAACATATCAAAAAAGTCGATTTTGCTAATTTCATTGCATTATTCTCAAGTTCCTCAGAATGAGATTATTTTCTATCAAAGTTTACATGCATTGTAAGCCGTGTCCAGAGAGCCGAACATGTGCTTTTGTTGACATTACCATTTGGCCCTAGAGGGGGTCTTCTACAATGGAGGGTTCTTCAGGAAAAAAACTGGTCGGAGCTCCTCGTATAACTTGCACTTTGCACGTGGAAATTATCCGAGGATTGTCGTTCGGAAAATATTAGCTGTACGCGGAGTAATAATTCAAGAATTGTTCAATTCTTTTTATACTGCATTAATCGGAACAACCATTTTTTTTTTTAGAATAAATATTATATATTGCAGTTATGTAAATTTTTACTTTTTGATTATATTTATAAACTTAGAGTCGTACATAGCGTATCATAGAGGATAATATCGATCTTTAAACTATTGGGAATCCCAAAATGAGTATCGTAAAACCATTTTTATCAGATCAGACATATTTGTCTCCATCATAATTTTTCACATAATTTGTAACAGTATACGTCGCAGCTATTAAACGTTATCTCGTACACCACGCTGCAGTTTGTATAAATATGTGATGTTTAAGAATTAGATTTTTATGGAAGATGGACTATTTCTTTCCATTAACCGGAAGTACAAAATGCCCCATGTGGTTTCTATTGACATAAACAATGACACATGTGGAAGAAAGTCACAAAGACAAAGGAACAGGATTACGTAGCATCGTCTGGACCCACAGAACTTCAACCACAGGTAAAAAAAAATTATGAAGTTATGGTTGTAAGAAAAATCTTGAAAACGATTTACTATCAGCACCTGAGCAGAAAATCGCGTTGAATACATAATGTCGTGTGCAATGATGTGTAACGATGATAACACAGCTGACGAATTATTTGACATTTTTGAGATTTTGTGCTGATTAGAATAAAATTGCCACAGAATGTTAGCATCTTTAATACTTTGATCCAAATGCAGCTTAAATAGCTATGATATCAGTATCAAAGTTCTATAATTCACTGCAGAACTTCTGAATCAGCTCTGCTCTTTGATGAAATCGTGGGGGTAAAATAAAAGTTAAAGATAAGAAAACACTTTTTTGTGTAGATAATCATGATCCTATAGTGTACACAAAAATAGTTTGGTTTTTTTTCCCTCAATGCTTCCAATGTCCCCAAAAAGCTGCATACATGTATTATTCAAGGTACGATACATAGATTTACAATCCCAACTAGCACCTAGCATAGGTTCTGCTTCATACTCTAGATATGTAAATGTACAATTGGATTAGGATCCTAGCATAGGTTACGCTTTGTTGCATATTCTAGATACATAAATGTGTAATCTGATTAGGATCCTAACACAGGCTCTGCTAAATCTTGACTGAACTTCAGCTCAATTGGATATTTTGACTGACACCTATACTGAGACCTGGGTCCAAATATCCAGCTGATCCAAATCTCATGCAAGAGTAAGGCTCTGCAGTGTCTCTTTCTGTGATGACCATGCTACAGTATGGATATTCTTGTTGGAGCCGTTAAAGAAGAGTAAGTGATGTGATGAACATAGCATGGATTAAGTTATATCAAACGTTGTCACAGTGACACAAGCATGGAAAGATCTAGAGTAGCTTAAGTCTGGTTTCTAGCTGGTTCTGTTTCAAGTTATGGGGTACTAGATTATATATTCTCCCATGCCTCTTGACACACTGTGTCTGTGTGTTTATATAAGCATCATGACTCACAAAGTCAATTTTGTGCATTAACTCTCAAAACTGTCACAGTTCGAGCTCTCTATATCATGCACAATAGCAATCCCACAGGATCTAGATAATTTCTTGTGGTTGTGGAGCAGTCCTGGTTCAGTGTTACTCAGTCAGTCTGTAGACAGTAACTTGTCAGATTATCTAACACTGTAATGACTGCTTTGAAATGCTGAGTGAAAAAAAGGATTTGAAGTTTTGCTTCATCATCATGGTATACTGGAATGTTCCAATTTGAATTCTCAGCTTGGATTTATGATAATTTCACCTTCAAATCCCAAGGAATGGAACATATTAAGAACAATACGTCTTAAATATACTGTATTGCATCAAGGAATCGGATTTCGTTACATTATTTGATTGTTCTAGCACATACAAAGCTGATTTATGATTATAATTTCACTAAATATATTAGCACATTACTTTCTCTGCACTTATGTAGGTTACAACAGAAGTTATTATTTATGCATTACTGATAGATGTAACATTACAACTCAAAGAGAATGACCCTCAACCCCCTAAACCCCCCCCCCCCCCCCCCAACTGCCTCCACCACATCCTCCACTACCACTGCCTCAGGCACTTAAATATTACACACAAGTAGATCCACAAATTGATTCAACTCTCGACTATGATTATAACAGTTTCCATCATTGCAAACCATGCTTATAGTATCGGGGAATACCTACCCTGCCTCAATAGACATGATTTGTGACAATGACAAGTTGACTCACTGACAGGTCAGTGAACATTATTTCTCTGTTAAAGAATGATGTCCGTTGTTTCTAAAATTCTTTTTAAGGATTCTAAACAACCCTATTAGTTTAAAATTAAACAGCAATTTAAATGTGATTCATCAAAATTCCAAGACACAAAAATATTTGAGTCGCCAGTACCTTCTTGTAGTGTCATCCTTCTGAGTAGCCTAAGGTATACATGGTGTATGGAACAGTATTCACATGTCCTTATAAAATTTCCATTCTAAGATTGACAATTATACTGATACAAATTATAAATTTTCTGACTGACTTCAAATTTTTTTTTATTGTTTTGTTTCTTTACTACTGGACTATGTTTTTTTTGGTTTTTTTTTGTCCCCCTTCAGTTCAATATTGACTGATTCTCAACATGAAGACCTAGGGAAAACTGCACCAGTCACTAATTATCTTAAATATGTTAATTGAATAATTTTCATTCCTTATGAAGGCTAAACCTGTCAAATGAATTTTGCACTTTTAATGTTTGGTATTAAAACTATGTAAGAGAGAATGAAGAAATTAATAAGAATTTTTTTTAACATTTAGATAAATTATCTATTTTCATTTGTGTAAAAAAACCAAACAATTGTGTGATATTTCTTAAGTACTTTAATTATGTAGACAATGCTGCATCCAAAAGAATGGATTGACCAAGGATTTTGAAATATTAATTAGCCCCAAGTGTTGATAGCTCCCATACTTAACACTGTGAAACTAAACAGACATTGCTTATTTGATCTTGGAATTAAGGTATGTTTATTCTTTATAAAATTTTATTTTTAATTGCATAATTTCATACTGCAGCTCTTGTGTGGGTGGGTTCTTCAAGACACAAAATTTCAATTGTAACCTAAATTAATATTCAGTAATTTGAAATTCCATTTTGACATGCAGTCAAAAATGCATAACCCCTTCCTTGATTGGTGGCATTTTTTGATTTATATTTAGTACCTCAGGAAAAGAACAACTTGTAGACAATTTAAAAATGTCAACATTGTATGTGAATTATTTGAACTTTGAAGTGCCCATAAAATTTTATGGGGGCAAACACAATCAGAATTTCATCTGAGGGCAATAAATTGTGGTACTGCTTTTTCAACATTATATATCTCAGTGGAGCATATACACTAAAAGCATGTAACCATAAAATGATAAATTATCTGGTGATGGGATCACCACAAAAATATTTAATATTTCAAGCATGAATTGAATTGATTTTCTCAGACTTTGTCATTTAGTTTAACTAGTTGATTCAGATCTACCCAGTATTTCGTTATAAAGATTGTAATACTAATAATTTCCGGTAAAATAATTTGGATGTGCTTGTATTTTTATTATTTTTCATTCCATCTCTCCACCCAATCATCTCACCATCCATCTATCATGCTCTCTGGTTATTGGATTTTAAGAGGTTACAATTAAGCCATTTTTTTTTTTTATTTATTTATTTATTTTTTTTTTATTTATTTTTTTTCTTTTTTGCATTGGGCGTATTTTGTAGATCTGTGAATAAAGTTTTGCAATTTTTAGTGAAGGTCCCAGAGGATCAGAAGAAGGGTTCACTAAAAAGGTCAAATTCCTACAACTAGAGCTTGTCACTCCCTGGAGAATATCCTCTGCATTCACTTCAAGGTTTAAGATTCCCTGTGTGGTGTGTTTATAAGGCTTTAGATGTGTGATAAGGTTTTAATTGCTGCAAATGACCAATGTTTTTCCATTGAGTGACAAAGTTAGATTTTTGAGGCATGTTGGTTCAAACCATGTTCCTATGTTCTGGTAAGGCCACAATAGGGGTTGATTTTTTTTTTTTTTTTTGTTTGTGATTTTTTGTTATTATTGTTGCATAGGAATGATTTTATAAGACTTTTCCCCCCCAAAAAAAATCTCCTGAAAGTTTCAAGAATCCACAAGAATACAGATAGTTTGACTGATTTGGAAGTGTCTGCATGTAGTACATTGTGGTGACTACGTGTTAAGTCCTAGGTTTTTAGTCATGTCATTGACCCAGCATGGAACAACAGACATGTGATAGAGATGCACACATAAGGATCTACTATATCCATGTTAGTGTCCCAAACTACTGAGAGTCAGTATGAACAAGAGGATTCAGGTGAGCTTTATGATCCATAGGCCTTTTTTATAATTTTTTGTTATTATTTTTTTTTTTTTTTATTTATTTTTTTTTTTTTTGAAATTGCTGGACTTGATTACTTGATTAAAATGTTTAAATCAAAACAAGTCTTTACAGTGTAACATAAAGGTTTTTTGGAAAACAAGTCTTTACAGTGTAACGTAAAGGTTCTTTGGAAAACAAAATTGTCAGTGTAGAGTGTACAGTGAAATAAAAAATAGATATCAAAATTGTCCAACTTATGTATTCCTCCTAACTCCCTGTTTCAAAGAGGCTTTCCAATATGGTTATATGGGCCAAATTCCGGTGGAAAAAAATATGGTCCAGATTTGTATTTGCTTCATAATTCAGGTTTTCCTACAGTGAACAGTGCTGTTTATTATTGTGGTGCCTAGAACACGAAAGACAAGGAATATTGCCTTTACTAATATATGTTAACAAGAAAAGAATTTTTATCTGATATGAGATATATAAAGATATGAGATACATAAAGAAAAAATTCCTTTCTATGTAGAGTGGTGTGTAGTTACACGAGATATATAACTAATGTAACAAGACATTTAAAGGACACAGAAAATAATCGTTAAAACGACCCTCGTTCAGTCTTAATGTCATTAAGAACCCATACTAGTACTAGTTGTCCTTCAGTGGTTTGGGGGTGAAGCAGTGAAGCGAGACCGGTATCAGTTTCTAAGCCTGCATGACTGAAATTTAAGGAATGGTGTGACACAGATATTTAAATCAATAGAAAATATTTCATGTCAGGATACACTAAAGGAGAGGGCGAGTGGGTCAAGTGATATGTTGTGATTTTTTTAATAGGAGTTTTGTTTTGTTTTTTTTCTGTTGGAGTTTGAATGTTTCACTTCATTGTGTTCAGCATTATGTAAGTAACAAAATTGTGCTCTGTAATTTGCATACCACTGCATGTAAATTTATTACCATTATTTTGATTCATTCTGAATTCCTGATAAACAGAGGTGTGTATGATAATTCTTTATGCTTCATTAAATATATCTTGTGTTCAATGTTCCTTGATGCCAGTTGGTTGTATAGGGAAGAATAGAAATAAATATTTTGAAAATGTTATCTATGGTGTGAGACTAGGAGGGGTATGTTAAATCTGCATATACCAAAATTTTAGGAATGATTTTTGATAATAATTATAGATTCCATCCAGTCTGTCAGTTTTTAAAGCAAAGAATAATTAATAATCGTCATCTAATATTACTGTTTTAACCTTTCTGCCCCTCCCCTTTAATGATTTGATCCCTCCATGTCCTCTCCTTCTCAATGATGTGATCTCTCTGCTCTTCCTTTCTCAGTAATTCAATTTATATGCCTCTCATCATCAATAATCAATATATTGCCCCACTTTTTTCTCAGTAATTCAAACTCTCTGCCCCATTTCCTCAATGATGTGATCTCTCTGTCCCTTCTCAGTGATTTGATCTCTCTGTCACCCTTTAATTATTTGATCCCCCCCCCCCTTCCTCTCCTCTTTGATAATTTAATCTCTCTGCCCTCTTTTATAGATTCTTCCTCTCTGCCCTCTTTTATAGATTCCTCCTCTCTGTCCTCTTTTATAGATTCCTCCTCTCTGTCCTCTTTTATAGATTCCTCCTCTCTGTCCTCTTTTATAGATTCCTCCTCTCTGCCCTCTTCTTTGGTAATAAACCAGACTGAGACTGCCTCTTTAGTATTTGTGTACTACTTTCCATTAAGGAACATTTTTATTTCATTTTTAATTTCCTAACAAACAAAAGTTAATATGATGGCTGACTGATGTTATATAATATAAAAAGTGAAAATTTGATCAGCAATTTCATTTACCACACAGTTAAATGAAAAGGAAATTTGTAGTTTTCGTTGCAGTACAGATAAGATAAGCAGGAGTTCCTGATCCCCCAATGCCTTGGGTCAATCAATAGTTGTCAGGGCAGCTCAGTTACAAACAGGTAACACAGGTCTTGTATATACAGTGTATCACATTGGGGGGGTTCCCCAGGTTAATACCTCTTCAGCTTGATAAATGATCTATTGACATACACACATATGTAAAGCTACATTTTAAATAAATGTGCCCAGATCATTTTCACGTCCCCTAGATGGAAAGAGTTCTAGTTTAAATTGTGTGTGTTGTTGGATTTGTCTGTCCTCGTCTTATGCATGTTTGTTTGTAAAAATGATAAATCTTTCTATTGAGATATAAGAATTAATGGACTCTTGTAAAAATCCTTAAAGCTTTAATTATGTTTTTTCTAATTTTATTATTTATTTAAGAATTTGTCTCCAATCACTGAAACATCTCTCTCTCTCTCTCTCTCTCTCTCTCTCTCTCTCTCTATATATATATATATATATATCCATAGTTCTTCAGTAGCTATAGCTTATTAAATATGTAGAGTTCATAAACAGAAGAGGTCAAGGACTTATCTGGAGGTCAAGGTGAATTGAAATTTGCAAGACATATGTACAGAGATCTTTTAGAAAGTGTCTTGCTTAAGTATGATGCAGCAATTACCTCCCTTATCACAAAGCATAAATATGGAATCAGAAAGAGAGAGAAAGAATATGGAATTAGAAAGACAGAAAAAGAAAAAGAGAGAGTGAGAGAAAAGTAAGAGAGAGTTGTAGCAGCCAGCTGTTCCATTTCTCTGTTTCACATTATGCAATAGTAACAGCATTGATTGCCCACTGAAGTGCTGTATGATGTGAATGGAGAGAAAAATGTCAGACAGAAAAATCCAATACAATCCCAGCCTGCCTCGGGCTGACTGTGTGTGAAAACACCAGAGTCAGGATCAATAATTAAAGATGGAGGAACCCAGTGTGTGATAGGAGAAATATTCTGTGATAAATTCCTGATTACATGGTCGGTAAGGCAAAATATATTCTCCTGTGTTCTGTATATGTGTGGAATTACTGCACTTATTTCTACATGGCATACTCTACAATTCACAGGTCCATGCTGTGTTTTAGAAGCAAGCTTTCCATTGTCAGAGCAGGAAAAATCATGTTTAGAATTCAAATTGACAATTGTGTATCTGTGTAATGACTTTAGTTTGTTGGGTGGCTTACTGTTAATTATACTATATATAGTAACAAATGATGAGGACTTACATAGATTATATAGAGTTATATCAGTACAACAGATAGACATACATAGTACAGATAGACATACATAGTACAGATAGACATAGTACAGATAGACATACATAGTACAGATAGACATACATAGTACAGATAGACATACATAGTACAGATAGACATACATAGTACAGATATATATAGTACAGATAGACATACATAGTACAGATAGACATACATAGTACAGATATATATAGTACAGATAGACATACATAGTACAGATAGACATACATAGTACAGATAGACATACATAGTACAGATATATATAGTACAGATAGACATACATAGTACAGATAGACATACATAGTACAGATAGACATACATAGTACAGATAGACATACATAGTACAGATAGACATACATAGTACAGATAGACATACATAGTACAGATAGACATACATAGTACAGACTGATGAACATAGTACAGATAGACATACATAGTACAGATAGACATACATAGTACAGATAGACATACATAGTACAGATATATATAGTACAGATAGACATACATAGTACAGACTGATGAACATAGTACAGATATACATACATAGTACAGATAGACATACATAGTACAGATAGACATACATAGTACAGATATATATAGTACAGATAGACATACATAGTACAAATAGACTTGCATGTACACAGTACAGATAGATTAACTTTGTACAGATAGACTTACATCTGAGTACATGCAATTAAGACTTAATAAAATCAGTTAGATTAAGGTGACATACTATGGTATTAATATTATGTTACAATATTTTCAGCAGCCTGCTTTTACATCATCAAATCTACACCCCCATTGAAATCTTCCTCTGTATATACTGCCCAGTTTATAAACACAGTTTGTAAGGACTCTTAAGATGAAGTGTTTTGACAGATCAAGGCAATGGTACCGTTTCTCTTGCCAGTTATAACAGACACTTGTGAGTGTAATTATTTAAAAAATCATGGCTCCGTGGTTTTTTTTTGCATTTTCACAGATGTATGGCATGATTTATGTGATATATGCTGGAGTACTACAGATTTTGGTATGGTATCACAAGTACAAGAGTCAAATTTTAAGTAATTAATGTAAATTTGTGATAGAAATCAGCAAGTAACATATACACACCTAAACTAATTAAACTATATTTACAAGAAATATATATCCATGCCATAGGGTTTGAGATCTTAATTTCTAGCTGATATGATATTGCATGTAAATTTCTTATATATCACTGGTAAATATCAGCATATTGCATACTTCATGTAAATTTCTGATATTGCATGTAATTTTTGGGTGTAGACTGTAGAATTGTGCAGTATTAGACAGTATAATTTCCTTAACACTGAATGACTCATGTTTACATAATTATCAAACTATGTGCAATACTGGGCTAATTAAGATCTCTCTCTCTCTCTCTCTCTCTCTCTCTCTCTCTCTCTCTCTCTCTCTGTAATTATAGAGGTTTGAAACATTTTTTTCAATTGTATGTAAATACTGCCTGATAAAAGTTGATTATGAATTCAGATTTCTACCTGTAATCCTCCCTATGAATACAGGTGTCTCTAGCCATTGCATTCCAGTCTTTAATTGCTTTTCTCCAAAATGTCTCTTTAATTGGATTGTAGAATTTGGTGTTTTACACAACATCATGTCTCATGATTTTATTACTGGAAGTCTGTGAAATAATTCACTAAATTGGCTGTTAATCTGATAATGATATTGCAAACAAAGCCAGGGTCAGTTCAGGCATCCTTGTGCAGGATCGGCGAAGGACGTTTGCGCCTTTTGATAGGACATTTGCGCTTTTTTAAAAGGACACTTGCGCTCCAAAACAGAGGACATTTGCGCTCCGGATTATTGACCATTTTGGACTTTCAGATAGGACATTTGCGCTCCTTTAAATATAGGACATTTGCGCTTAAAAAAACCTGGCGGAATATAAAGATTTTATAAACTTTATTTCATTAAAAGTTACATTTATATAGCACTAAAACAGCACAGTTTTAGGATAAAAGTCCAATCATTATAAGTCCGTTCGTGCAGGATAAACTCAGTCACTATAGCACTAAAACAGCACAGTTTTAGGATAAAAGTCCAATCTAAAAAGTATAAAATTATAAGTCCGTTCGTGCATGATACTTGTATCCAAGGGAAAACACAAAGTTTGCTCTGGAGATTTGTCCCGATTGGTATTTGTCCCACTTATCGAAAAGATAGTCAAGTTTGTTTTTCTCGATTCTAGATTTAGGTGCAAACTCATTGATGTACCTCATCTTGATGTAAGTAACAGACTGTTGTTCAATGATAGTGTTCAAGAATAAGAAGATTGCTGGATGTGTTGAATAAAACTGTTCGTTATAATGGGCATGAAAGGATTCCGGACCATTTGTGGTATGTTTTCTGTCAGACGGCTGCTCTGCCCATAGAACTGGAGGAAACTTGGACTCATTTGTGACGTAGTTTTCTGTCAAATAGTCGGCAAACTTCGAGCATCGACTTTCATTGGGTGCATCCTGCATTATATCCTCCACAAATGCATCTTCTACCTCAGCGTGAGGAAGGAAGGCTAACCCAAATGATCTGTTGAGCCATTTTCCGATATCACTAGAACAATCCTTGTAGTCCTTCGATAATCCTAGGTTCTGGATTTTGCGCCACCAGGCTTGCGCTAAGTGAAATCGACAACATTTCAATTCAGCCAATGGAAATAGTTGCCTAACAACCACCATAACCCTTTCCTCGAAGTCAACATGAATGATATTCGGACTGAATGTTAGGTTTCTGCTTTCACACATATCTATTAGTTTTGTGAAACAAAGGCGGTAAATGTCCTCAGACTTTCCTGGCAGAAGAATGTAAACGAGATGTACATAATTCCCATTCATAAAGCCGTGTATGGTATAAAGCTGGTAAAAGAACTTTGGACAAAATTTGAAAGTCCCGTCCATAAATATATCAGGAACTTTGCCTAAGCACTCTATAGTTTCGTTACATGTAAAAATAACAATACCACTTTGTCTGTCATTTGCCTGCAGAAAGTTCTCTGACTTCGTAGTCTGCACTGGATGATGCTCTAGGATATCATGAACTTCTTCTCTAGATTTAGGCAGGGTTGGTTGTGATTTTCTATGCACACGATATATGGCTTTCGAAACTGCTTTTAAATCCTTAGGATGTAGACTGTCTTCTTGGACTTCTTTTAAACCAGTGCGTATTATTTTCGATGGTCTCTGTGTAAGATCGTCCTCAGCCTTTCTTTTCGAACTTTGTCTCAAACGATGACGTTCAATCTTTCTATCATCTTGCGTGTGGTTATGTTCATTTTTGTGACTCAAAATGGTTGTCATACTACTGTCAGTCCTAACTCTGGATGTGCAATTCTTATCAGTGCATCTCCATGAAATGTCTTCCGATTTTAGAGTTTTGTCATAACGATACAAAAATCCATCAAAATATATAGCTTTTTCCCCTTTACTCGTTTCGACAACTTGCACATCCATCATGTACGCTATTCAAAACGAAATGAGATTTAATTCAAAATAGTTATTAGAACTCACATACGTCAGAATTTTCTGCCCTAAAGAAATCCACAGTGAGTTCTCTTCATGAGACCATCGAAAATACATGTAGTGTACGTTCTGATTAAAGTCTGTATCCCAAGAATTCAAAATCAGTATCGAAAACCATATTTCCCACAGTGTTATTTAAAAAAATGACAAAATTGATATTTTTATTATATTTTTCATAAGAAAAATGACTCAGGTAAAAAAAAAAAGCGCAAATGGGCACTCTATTTCATACAGGTAGACAAAAATCAGGAGCGCAACTGTCCGCTAAGTTCGGGGCGCAAATGTCCTCTTGTAACTCAGGTAAAAAAGCGCAAATGTCCTGCGCCCTGCAGGATATCAGGCTTGCAATCACAATAATTTATTACCCAAGGTCCTCATTTCCATCTGTGTAATTATAATTATTCATATGTATGCAATCAATTTTTTTTTAATTCTTGAATTGAAATTTTATGTAAAGTGCTATGTGTCTACAGTTTAAATGTGCATGTTGATATTCTGACCCATGTCTCCTTAAATTCTTAATTTTATAATAACTGTACTTTACTTACTGGGATGGAAATATTTATATAAATGTACTTACTATAATATCAAAGATAAAAGATAATTTGCTTGAAGCTAATTGACTTTTTTTTCTTCTTTTTTTCTTCCGGACTGGATCCAGTCAGAAACATGCAATTTTTTAAAACGGCTGTAGAAATATTTTGTAAATCTGGGGCAGAGTTATTTTTTTAAAACCCCAATTGTCCATTCAGGAAGTCAGAGAATCAATTCTACATGTCCCTGTGTAGAAGTAACCACAACAAACTTAGATCTGAAGTCCCGAAAATTTCCCACTGATGCTGGCTTCACTGCAATGCAACAACAAAGAAAAAACAGCACATACAAAAATGTTACGAATTCACACAATACCAAATATATTCTGAAATGTTGTTCATTTGATTTTATAATCATCAGTTGTCACTGAAATTGTGATGCTACTCTATTTTAGGACCAGTACAATTCTTAGTGTGACTTACTCATTTCATTAAAAAAAAAGACTGAAGTTTTCGATCATTTGCAACGTGAACGGTATCAAGTTCCCAGTAACATTGGTGCTGATCTGCATGGAAGTTCTAGCGCTTAAATATAAGTACCTGTAGCACGGAAATATAACTACCTGTAGCACAGAAAATAAGTACCTATAGCACAGAAATAGAAGTACCTGTAGCACAGAAATAGAAGTAAATATTATATTTAGTAAAAAAAAAAATCCAACCAAGGTGAGAATTGCAACCGTTGTACCCCTTTAGATCTGTGACTTATTATGCATATTGTACAAGACAAACCCCACAAACAGTCTGAGGTCAAGTGTTGGATCATTGAAGATGTTGCACAGATATTGAATATATTGTATGGGAATAAGAGCAACTGACTGACCTAAAAATGTAATTCTATTTAACTATTTAATTAGGTAGGTAGGTAGTTACGTGAGGTGTGCATTACTCTACAGACAAATCATTGCATTGGCTTCCCTGGCCTCCGCAGCCCACACGCCCTCTTCCCACCCCCCAACCCTGAAAAAAAATCTGTTAGAAAGTAATTGCGAGTTCTCTGTTTAAGTGGAATGTTAAAAGTGTTGACAGAGGCGCTAAGAATTTCTTGCAGACAAACAGCTGCAGTGGGAGATTTCATGTCAGCTCCATAATGTTGTGTTGTTGTTGTTTTTTTCTAAGTGGATGGCGTATTGATCGACTTACAGAGATTGTGTGTGAATTGAAACCTGTGTTAAGATACAGTGTTTGATCCCGGCTGTGATTTGTTGGAGGTTCTCGAATGTCTAGACTAGGAAGTCAGGAAATAATTAGCCTATTGCATTAAAATTCAGTCAGGTGAAACTCTGTACTAATTATGGTTGTTGAAGAGAGATTTTATAATTTCTGACGTTATATGAACATGTGTAGTATAGCTGCCATACCGTTCCTCATGTGATTTTGAACATATGTACTGTTCAAGAATGGTACTGATTACAGTAAAATTTTATTTAACTGTCAATTAATTTGGTTCTTTAAATGTAGAGTAATTTGGCTCTTTAACTGTTAATTATTTTGTTATCATTGTATTTAGATAACTGTTGGATGTCTTCCAGATCGAAAGCTGTAGTCTGGAGACTAAGTGAAGCTTTGAACTTGACATCTGCTCTGCACTTTTAAATAAAGCAGTGAATCTGGGACTATTAAATAAATATCAGTGAATGAAGTTGATCAGCTTACAGTCCGGTGTTGATTATCTGTCATTGATTTCATGTTTGACAGGTACCCTAGAGGTGTTATTGATTAAAGTACTTGTTTAATTATGGAAATTTTTGAATTGAATTGGATTCAAAAAATAATATTAATCATTCTCCTTAATCCATGCAACCCATCACAATTACTCAGAGTAATTCCACCCCCACCAATCATTCAGAGTAAATTCCACCCCCACCAATCATTCAGATTAATTCCACCCCCACCCCCCACCAATCATTCAGAGTAATTCCACCCCCACCCCCCACCAATCATTCAAAGTAATTCCACCCCCCACCAATCATTCAAAGTAATTCCACCCCCCACCAATCATTCAAAGTAATTCCACCCCCCACCAATCATTCAGAGTAATTCCACCCCACCCCCACCCCCCAATCATTCAGAGTAATTCCACCAAGTTAATTTTCATGTATCTTCTTTATCAGCATATGACCATGGACATACACTCTGCTATAATTAATGAAACAAACATTAATTTCTGTAATTAATGAAACAAACATTAATTTCTGTAATTAATGAAACAAACATTAATTTCTGTAATTAATGAAACAAACATTAATTTCTGTAATTAATGAAACAAACATTAATTTCTGTAATTAATGAAACAAACATTAATTTCTGTAATTAATGAAACAAAACAGAGAGAAATGATTCCATGTGGTTAGTTGTTCTTGGCAGTGTGTTATTCACATCAAAAGAGAACAAGAAGACTTAGAGAAATGTCGGACTGACAAGAAAAAAAGTTTGATGCGCACAATGTTTGACGTACAGTGTTTGACGGCAATAATTGTATCAATGTTTTGTCTGTGTGATGCACTTTTTAGCATTAACTACAACACCTAACGTGCCAGGCCTGTTTGTAACACAGAGTGATTCAAAGCTTGTTGATGTTGGATAAACTAACTCATTAGTTATCACCTGATGGGTGCACACTTGTTCAATGCTGATTTTAGGGATGATTGCCAGTGATTCATACAAATGTTCCATATACATGGACACCTAAGTATATTACTTATCATTTGTACTGCTTAAAAGTATGTTCTAATACCTTTCATATATATATATATATATATATATATATATATAATTTCAAAGTGTTTCAAACAATGTTAAAGTTAATCCAGTGATATTGTAAATGACTTGGGCCGTGTGAGTGAGTGGGTGGGTGGGTGGGGGGGATAGGTGTTAGCATGATGGCCATGGTGACTGTCTTATATTTATCAACCAATCTGGCCATCCATCTATCTATACATCCCATTTGTTTCAATGATTTTCATTACACAGAAAGATGCTTCAAATAAAATAATCTTGTAATGAAGAGATGTAAACAAAAACAAAAACAATGACATACACCCAATATACTGTTTTACTGCCTTCTATATATGATTTGAATCACTCATATTTTTTCAAGGTATAATTAATTTATTGTGGATGCCGTCATCATACTCTGATATGTGATTGTTAGTGCTTAACAACTAGATTATGACCTTGACCTTCAGTATGACCTTGGCTGTAGATCTAAGAATGCTTTCATCATATTTCATTCACAGAGACATTTTGGCAAGAGCATGCACGAGAACATGTATTATTTCCATACTTTCTTTTTTATCTGACCTTGTCAATGACCTTGACATCACATTTCTGGATTTTGTTTTAAGCTCATTTCTGAGCAACCGGTGACAGGGCACTTGAGACATGAAGATATTTTTTGTTCACGAAATCTATATTCATTAAAGACCTCAGTTTTATGATGAGTACATACACATTTTCAAAACTTGATTTGGTTTGCAATTATACGCTAAGTAAAATTGTTATTTTTTTCAGGTCATGACCCCTCTCCATGGTTACTCAGAGCGTAATGTCCACTGCTTGTGCCGAATTCACGCAGAATGCTTGGAAAAAAGAACTCTGTAAAAACTGCCAAAAACCCAAAGCAGAGCACTGCATTGTGGGAGATTTCAGTCCAGGGTCTACCAGTTCGCCGGTCCCCACAAAACGGACATCAATCATAGCTGATGATGTCATTCACCAGGCAAAACGCAATGCTTCATTGATTTTATCAGAGTTAGAGGGACGAAATGATGGTCAGATGGAACCACGAAAACCTCGGACTTCTAGGAGTTTATCAGTGGAAAAGGAAAAAATTCAGAAATCGGTGATATCACATTCAAAAGTGGCAGATGTTGATGTGAAAAGCATTCTAGTCAAAAGAGGTGAAATACGTAAGAAGGGTCTTGATATAAAGTTTCTAGAGAGGGAGCCGTCTGTGATCGGTGATGACGGAGGATACGACAATCTATTTTTAGACCATGAGGAGCCCCCTGCAGATGAGGATTCTGGGGAGGACATCTCTTTTACGGAAGAGGAACGCGAGTTTGTGCTTCAGGCTCTACACAACACTATCTGGAATTCAGATTTGAAAAATCTTAATGGTGCTGACCGTCAAACAAATGAGAATGACAGAAGTCATGAATTTGAGGATGTGAAACTGACATCTCTGTGGAAAAAAGATAGATTCGCAACTTTACGAGACTGTGATAAAATATTTTCCCAGCGATTTGGAACATTTCCAACAAGAAAGCCTCTAGGCTCAAAGTCAAAATTAGAGAAAATGTTTGATCGTGATGGTAAACTAGAAAGATCGTCATCAGATTGTGATCTTCATAAGATTGAAGAAGAAGGGGAGGGAGCTCACTATGAGACAAATTTTTCATTGTTTGAAAAACGTCGCAGTCAGTCTGCCTCTGAAATGGAAAACTGGAACAGTGGACAGAAAACTGAAGCACAGCCGTACATGGATGTAAATGTTGTGCAACTTAATGAAAGTGTCGATGATTTGAAGAATGGAGATGATGATGTATTTGAGATGGATAAATTTGATGCGGAGAGTTTGTTTGAAAATTTTTCGACTGACTTTGATTTTGATTCGTCGTCAGCTGGTATGGCACTGGTGGATCATTTAAATGCTATCCTGGCTCGTTACAGTGACAATGTTTCAATCAAAGGATTTGAAGACAATGACTTTCTGCCTGACTCAGAAGTGAATGATTCGTCGGAAAACTGTGAGAAAATTTTAGAAAGCCTTAGAATTCCAAAAGGGAGTATAAAGTCAAAAGAGCTGGAGGCAAAGATTGTGTCTCTGGCTACAGACATAAGAAAGAAGAAGCGCCCCGCCCCTAGGCCACCCATGGCTCCTCCCCCACAACCCACCACCAGAAGTAGTTCAAGCATGAATAGTGACCAGTCATCCAAAAAATCATCACCCTTAAATTCACAGAACCTCTCAGAACCCAATTTTAAAATGGTGCCAATTGGGAAATCTATCACTGGCAATAACCATGAGAAACCCCTTTCACCCAAACGCTCAGGTGATTTTCATGATGATTTAGTTGATAATAAACCTAAGAGTGAAAACAGTAAAGGGAAAAAAGGGATCACATCCTTTTTCAAAAGTTTTCTACGCAGAGGAAAAGATTCACCTGAGAATTCCACAGAGCAAATTCCTGAAGTCTCAACCCCTCAAAGGGTAAGTGCACCTTTGACTCCAGTTTCAACCACTCCCGAAAAAAGCAAAGAGTTATCACCAGCTGAAACAAAAGAGGAGAGGAAATCTCCACAGGTTAAAGCCAAGGTCCTTCCTGCTGTTTCATGTCGAAAGTCACGTACCAGTATTATCATGTCTGCATCAGAAACCTCAACTTTATTTAATGGACCACAAGGAAACAAACCTGAGGAGAAGGAAAATACTGAAAATGAAAGTATGACCAGTAGTGTTATTGTAGATGAAAGTGAAAGTAAAAGTGAAAGGAAGTCCATTGAATGTGCCCCAGTTGTGAAACCAAGTGTTCCCACAAGACCCAAACCACCACCAAACCCAAAACGACCCACAGTTTCACCCCAGCATGAAGTCAAGGAGGCCCGGTCACATTCGACAGATGGAATGGAAAGAAGGGGATCCGAGACAGACAGCAAATCAGGAAGTTTGGAGAGATCAGAGAAAGGAAGCCTGGAAAGGGAGATAACTAGAACTTTGTCCAAAGAGGACAGCCCAAAGAGAGACTCAGACCAGCAGGTGGTCAGACGAAGAGCCAAGAGTCCGAAGCGAGTCTCTGCGCCTCTGAAGCCATCCTCTTCTGCAAAAAGTGTAGATAACAAAAATGCCCAGTTTACCAAAGAACTAGAAATGAGACTTAGTAAGACCTTGGATTCCAAGGTCAGTGCAAGTCCTGCTAGTCAGAAACCAAGTGCAGATGCCAAGAAATTGGCCCCACAACCTCCTGTCACCAGTGTGAAAACAGAAACCCTACAAACTCAGTCAACTGGGCGAGGGAACCAGGCAACTGTTAAAGCAGAGGCTCCACCAGCTCAGACAACAGGGCAGGTGAACCAGTCAACAGGTATGCAAACTGATAAGTTTCTCTTAAAATTCTTTGCCGATTTTTATAGAATGTGGTCATATTATTGAAATCTCCTTATTAAAACAAAGTAAGTGTACATGTTATGTATGTGTCTTGTACATTCAGAAATGAATTCTCTCAGACTCTGAGCCACATTGAAATTCTAAAATGAAGGTGGGGGGGAGTGTTGTAATTCCTTCAACAGAATTTAGCTTTTCAGTGATCTGAGGTTATGCTTAGAGGTGTATTTCATTTCATAAAGTTATGAAGTTGAGACTCTTCACACCAAAGTAATTCACGCATGCTGTGTGCTTTCCATCAAAACAATGTTGTGATTAGGTCATCACTTCATAACCGTATGAATGTTTTAAAATGAAATACTCTTATGTCCAAATTTTATTTGCGACTAATTGTTGTGTTGACATGTTTTATCCTGGATACAACTTCAATCATCTATCTGCTGTAGTGTTGTTTGTAATAGTGACATCACATGTCTGGAATGACTTGTATGTCTCACGCAGTTATACGACTTATATGATTTTAACGTACGTACGGAGAGAATGGTTCTCTCTGTTGTGGTTGGCTATGTATTTAAATTCAGCCATGCCTGTTTGAGGTTAGAAAAGACATCAAATCACATCACTCATTACCTTTGTTACAGTTAAATAATTATCTTGTTACTCTATTATGATGCTGCAATTTAATTGGTCACATGACATGACAACTTTCATAGAGAATCGTAACATTATATTTAGGGTCCCAACTTCACATAGGGAAAAACACTTCCAAATGTAAAAAATTAGTCAATGAAAAGCTGTATTCTGTAAAATAATTTAAGTAAGATTTTTTTTTTTACGTTTTGGGTTTGAATTTTATTTCTTACTTTACAGAATCGAAAGAGGAGAAGAAGGAGGAGACTGACCTGGCTCCCGCAGAGAAAATCGAATTACCCAGGGCAACCAGCCGGAAAAGTTTTCTGGGAAAGCTTGGGAACAAAAAATCCAGAGCCCCTCCCAGGCCACCAAGCTCTTCTGTGAAACGGACCAAATCAATCACTGAGAGTGGCGGGGAGCTACAGATCAAGAAAATCGACCCCTCCGATATATCGGGACCAGTGGTGAGTATGATGGTGCACATCATTTGCTTACAGTATGCCATAAAAACATGCTTAAGGCAAAAAAATTTTAATCATGTCAAACACTGTCACATTGATCAATTTTATCTATATATTGAAAAGGAAATAACTCAAATTTTATTTTTCCAGTTGAAAATTTAAAAAAAGAGTTACTCCCCTTTTCATATGCTAGTAGATAGATGTTTTTATTGGATACATGATATATATTTCTGGTTAATACAGTATTTTATGAATTAATTTTAATACCAATGGTAGGAAAAACATTCTCTAAACTTGAGTACAAATTATAATCAGTATAAGAAATCAGTAAAGTAAGAATCAGCTGATATCAGCATTTGTGTTTACTGACTGACAAAAATAGGTATTAAAGACCTAAGACCTGGTTAAAAAAAAATGTAAAAAAAAACCCTGCTTGCCACATTTAATTTTGAAACTAAAGATTACTGGGGTTTTTTTGCTGTATGATACAGTACACCAAGGAATGTGCTTATTGTAGAGTATGCCAAGAAACATACTTATAGTAGAGTATGCCAAGAAACATACTTATAGTAGAGTATGCCATGAAACATACTTATAGTAGAGTATGCCAAGAAATTTGCTTATAGTAGAGTATGCCAAGAAAGATACTTTTAGTGGAGTATGCCAAGAAACATACTTATAGTAGAATATGCCATGAAACATACTTATAGTAGAGTATGCCATGAAACATACTTATAGTAGAGTATGCCAAGAAATTTGCTTATAGTAGAGTATGCCAAGAAAGATACTTTTAGTAGAGTATGCCAAGAAACATACTTATAGTAGAGTATGCCATGAAACATACTTTTAGTAGAGTATGCCATGAAACATACTTTTAGTAGAGTATGCCATGAAACATACTTATAGTAGAGTATGCCATGAAACATACTTTTAGTAGAGTATGCCATGAAACATACTTATAGTATAGTATGCCAAGAAATTTGCTTATTTAGAGAACACCAACAAATGTGCTTATTGTAGAGTACGCCAAAAAACATTCTTAAGGTAGAGTACATAGAGAAACATGCTTATAGCAAATTATGCCAGGAAACCTGCTTATAGTAGAGTATGCCAAGAAACATACCTAATTAAGCATTATAGACTTGACCTGATTTTCTCTGTTGTTGTTTTCCAGTTGATAACTTCAATGACTGGCGGATCCTCGCTAAATCGCAGGAACACCATCACTATTGGCGATGACCCCTCCATGGTGTCTGGTAAGTGTCTTAGGGCTCCATCTTAAAGACATACAGATGTAATTGTAAACTTTGAAATTTACATGTAGTGGTTATTTACATAAAATATGTGAAAGACCTCTAGCATGTGAAATAATCACTCTTGTAAATTTTATAAAGAATACAATATTGAGAATAGGGCAAACATGGATGCCTTAAAACACCAGAGGTGGGATATAGCTTGCTTTGTGTTCCATTGTTTTAGAATATTTTGAAAAGCAATTTCTACTACGTGTAGTAATGCAAATAAAAAAAGGATATCCAGTTATATTTTTTATCCTGAAAAATATATAAAAAAAAAAAAAAAGCTACAAAATCGTCATCTGTTCATACTTAAACCTTTGTTTGTTTGGGGTTTTTTTTCTAAGGAGAATCAACTTCTTCCGGATCGACAGCAGAGAAGTATGATGAATGGCCTGAGTTATCTCCACTTGGTTCACTTGAAAATGTTTATGAACCGATCATCCCTAAGGAACCCCCTCCCCCACCTCCCTCCGGATCTCAGATTGAGGGGGACCAGACAGCACCACCCAGCACAGCACTGTCTGTTCCCAAATCACCCAGCGAGGGATACTTGGAGCCGGTCTCAAAGCGGTCAGTAGTGACCACAGCAACCAATGACCAGAAACCTGTGGAGGTTCCCCAAGTTCCTACGGAGACACCAGAAGGAGAAGAAGCCATTGTTAATAGTGTACAGATAAGTTCACCAAAAATGGAAATCTCGGATGAGAGAGAGAAGATTTTGGCCTCGCAGCCTATTTATGAGGAGATTAATGGGTATGGTAAAGAACCCCCAAAGCAGGTTCATAACATTACTGACCTGCAAAGATCTGTGACGGATACCCTATCAAAAGACGTGCACAGATCCATGAATGAGAGTTTGACCATCGATATGAATGATTCTATGATTTCAATGGACCTTCCACCGGCTTCACCATCCCAAATGGGAATGTCGTCAGGTTCAGAACCATCGTCACAGTGTAGCACTCTGAGTCGACCTAAACCGTTACCACGGAAACGATCCAAACGGGAGAGCAATTCTTTCGAACAGCCTTACATTGCCATGAATCGACCAAGCATTACATCAGCTCTCAATGAGAACCAGCTTAGAGACATGCTGAACCAGTTGACTTCCATGAATCTTCAGACCCTGCGGGACATTTATACGCAATACGAACGAATCTTTGTCAAGGAGGCCGTGTCGCTGGGAGTTCCCACTGCTGGCCCACTGAAATGGACAGATTTCGATATCTACGGGAAACCTGTTCACTCGTCAGAGCGCTGTGTTGTGTATAATGCCAAACTAAGGCTCAGCACTACAAACTGTCAACTCATGGTAAGATACATTGTTACCATGGTGATGTGTACTTTCAGTAAAATGATAGCAAAAATGATGCTGTATACAGTGACATAGAAACAAATTATGATATTTTGAGAAACCCTACTTTGATATTTTAATAGAAGATACTTGTTTAAGGTATTGTGGGGATATAAATCCTTACTGAAAAAAAAAAATTCATAATTAAAAGATGAAGTTGGAAAAAGATTTGAAATGCTATTATCAATCTGATATACTATTTCACTATTACCATTCACAGTATAGCAATCCCAAAACCTTGTGTTATATTTTACTAGCTCCAGCACACTAAGCCTGATCTGATGTCTTCCCATCATGCAACACTGCTGAAACCCACCATCATCTTCTGCGATTCGGTACCTTACTCCTATCTCACCGACGACTTCATCAAAACCAACCAGCTTCTCCTCAATCTCCATACCAACCAATCAAATTCCGCCAAGTGTTTTGTGGCAGTTGGACAATTTGACATCTCTGACAGTCTTTCCAGTCACATGACCTCTATTCGTCATGGGAACAGTCAGGTGATGCTTACTGTAGAGGACATGATGGAAAATGTTTTATTCTTTATGTTGCAGATTCTCAGTGCCATCTCTCATTGTCTTGACCAAGGATTCAGTCTTGGGGATGCTAACTTTCGAGATGTTTTTATGGTTTCCAATAGCAACTGTTCTCACGGCAACATTGTGGCATTCCTTCCCCACCAGCGGTCACATGATGGCTCCCATGTGGATTCAGTGTTTGGTTTTCTGGATAAATATCTCGCTGAAAACATGGCCAGTCTAAGTGAATATGAATTTGGAAAATTTGTTGGAGGTGTTCTCAAAGTGCAAAAAATGTTACAGAGTCGTAAGATAGAGATCCTGTCCTTGATTCGGAGTTATGTGGAGTTTTTATTGTGGGGTCCAAACGAAACATCATGGCAGGGTGGACTAGAAAGGACCAGTAGTCTGGAACCCAAACTGTCCATGTGGCTAGAGAAAGAACGGGCAGGGATGGTGCATGGATTTGCCCTAGTGTCCTCCGCGGAGACGAGGCGGTACTCTATTAAAGAGTTCTACAGGATGAAGTTTCTATTAAAGTCTAGTGCTGTTAGTTTGTCTGAGTGTGTACGGACACACATGTCCTTTTGATCTAATGTGTCCTCTCACACTCAAATACATGCACACACCTTTTGATTTTCTGTGTGATTGTGCACTTGTGTCCTACTGATCTAGGGCAAGCTTGGTATAATGCATGTGAAAATGATGTAAAACAGATTCTTTAGTGTACAGGTATACATATATTTGCAGTTGCATGCAAAGGAAAAAGTCATTTAATACATGCATTTGTCATTAACTCTTTTGACACAATCATGATAATTTAAGAAAATTTCCCTGATCAATTTATAAAGGTACACCCCTGTTGTATTGGCTATTTATTGTAACCACTTTTAAATCACTATAGAATCACTATGCAATCACTATAAAATCACTATAAATTCAATTGATACACACTTAGTTATTTGATAGCATATTGTTGAACACTTCATATAATGTATTTTGATCGTGTAAAATAAGTCAAGGTAAACTTCTGATGTCTCTGGTCAACAAGATGCAGATCAAAAAAGGCATGATATCTTGGATCCACCACTAATTAGTCTTAATATCTGGGATCCACCACTGTGTGTTGATTATGTCCATCTTCAGCAGGCGATGATAGTGCTAAACAGTTTGATTTTTTTTTTTAGAAAGGGGGGAAGTGGTGGTGTCTATCCCCTCCCCCCTTCCCTCAATGACCAGATCTGAATAAATGAATCCCAGGATTCTGATAATTACGATATAAAAGTTTGTGTTTCAATCACTCTTTTTTACCAGGGTGTATGGTGTTCTATACAACAAGCGTAAGGCCTTGGAAGTTTATTTTTCTCTTACAAAGTAATTATGTTTACAAATTTTTGTCTCCACTTTTATGTGCATTATAAAATGGAATCTCTACACTTTATATTTTCACTTTTTTTTCAGTATTAAGGAAAATAAATTGTTAGAGAAGTCAGTATTTATTAAATCCTATATGAATATTTCTGTATAGTGTGTTATTTAGATATTTGTCTTGGGTTGTACTGACATCTATTGCTGTGTGTTACAATCATGGACTTGAGGAGAAAGAGAAAGGGGTAGATTCAATATATTTGCTTGCAGCAACTTGAAAACATTTAATTTCTATTCACGTCTCATGGAATTTGTAAAAATAGCTCTATTTGCAGAATATTTCCTCAATGAAGAAAACAAAGCTCTGAAAATTTTTACTGATGACTATATAGATATGAAATATTAGGTCTAATTATGATGTCCTGCTGTTTTGCAGTCTAATTTTTGGCCTTTAGAAGAAAGGCAGTATCCTGCTGATAAGACTCTAAGAGTTATCTTTCTTTGATTAATGATTTTCGTTGAATTCTTATTTTTAAATGTTTTATTTATAAAGAGAGAGAGAGAGAGAGTCAACATACCTGTGTAATTATTGATGATTTTTATTAATTATTATTATTATTATTATTTATCTATTGGATTTTTTTTTTACCTGATGTCTGATAAGCTTCATGTAAATATTCTTCTGTACAACTTCACTTGGACAGGGTTTCACAGAGGAAACCAGTGCATCACATTCAATTAAAGAAGTGTTGGCCTTAAATCAACAAAATTCAAGTGAATATAAAATTTCAAATATGATTGAAATTTGATTGGATTTTAAATAAGCTAAGGGTGATATGCATTTTTCACTTTTAGTCTATTCTCATTTTGTTGTCATGGAGTTTGGTAGATTTTTAAAAAAAATTTTCAGATCATAATAATTTATTTTCTTTAGTGCTAGTTTTTAATTAAATTTTAAAAATCAAAAAAATATGTATATTATAGCCCTGCCCCCTTGCCCTTTTATTTAAAAACTATACTGGTATTTTATTTTTACTGTACTAGAATAGTTCAGTATATACATGAAATAGTTTACGGTCTAGCTGTTATGATAAGCATTATAAGTAAGATATTCATATGTAAACACTTCCCCAGTTTTATTGATATGGAGATATGTATATTGACGTTACATAATTAAATAAGACAAATGGGACATCACACCCACTCTTGATTTTTGTAAAGGGAGGGGGGGGAGTTCCACTTTTACAAAATTCTAGATTCACTCCTGTGATTGCTGAGAGTATTTTTTCCATTACATTTTTGTTTTTATTTTCATTGTATATTTTCTAAAAAAAAAAAAAAAGATTGCATGTTCTACAAAAAGTGAATAAAAATTAACACAGTTCTGCAAAAAAAAGTGCATGTTCTATATATAAAAAGAAAGAGAGAGAAAGAAATACGGAATTCTCAGTATATTTTCCTCATGGTGAAATGTACGCGAGAACAAAATCAAAAAGGGGTGTTGATAAAAAGGGTAAAATGTGGGGAGGAGGGAGGATATACATTTCTATGCTTCGGCAGTGTAATGTGAAGCAGGGTTGTAAAGTAGTGGAGCATTGGTAGGCAGGGTTAGGGATGGATACTTCACCCCCTCCTCCCCTTATTTAAATACTAGTAGGGACCACATGTGAACTAGGTCAGTTTTATCTTCTATGTGTATTCATCATATTTATATCAAAGTGGAGCTGTTGGATTTTTCAAGCTGCTTTTTTTATGTCAGTAATTATTTATAACCCAGGATTTGAAATCAACATAATCTGGATTATGTGCAATATGTTATTGTAAAAATCTTTTTTAATGTACAATTATTCCTGTGCTTGTGCTAGTATGTTTGGAATGCATTTTTTTTTATCTTTTCGGTGATTTTTGTGTATTTAATGTCTTGTCTATAGATTTCTATATATAGACAATGCTTACTTCTATTTGTAAAGTGTGTTTAAATATTTTTACCCATATCAAACATATGACTAAATGACGCAATATCAATATTTATTGACTGTATATCTTTATTGATAAATACACAATTATGTTTTATTTAGAAACTCATTTACATGTAATTAACATAATATTTTTGAAAAATGATGTCAGGAATCAAGAAATATGTTTTAATTTAACTAATTAATTTAATTTAACTATCTACATATTGGAAACGCTGACAATCTCTATTTAAGTAATAAAAAAAAAAAATTTGATTGCACAAGAGCACCGTTTCTTTGCAGGGCTGTAACTCCCTTCAAAATCAAACCGCATATTGGACACTTTCCCAATGACTAAAACGTCACCCATTTTCCCCAATGCACTTATAAATTGAAATACACGTATACTACACAACGTAAAATGGCAGAGGGAAAAAAAGGAGAGTCTAGAAATGAATGAATGTAAATCTAAATTTGGTAATTTTCTTATTATTATGTTTAAAACTTTATTTTGATGGAAAAATTCAATTTTCCCAATTTTCAAAAATAATAATAAAAAAATAAAAACGATGATTTTGTCCAATGTAAAATGGCTTGACTCAGTCCCGCACCAAGAAGTACTGTGACGGTCCTGCTTTGCAGTTCAATAAGAATGTCCAGACAGATGCCATCATAGGAGAAATTTGTAATGATGTGTTCTTGAATTTCAGTTTGTGAGATTTGATTGTCAGTCTATAGATGTTTAGGTGATGATGAGTTTCCTATTGATATTGACACTAACAAGATGGCAAATGCCACTGATCATGTGATCAGAGAGAAACGCTGTTCTCTGTTGTAAGTCAACACCATTTATGTCATTGTATATTTTGTATTTATGGGTGTTGTATTAAAGAGGCACGTGAGGTTTATTTTATCAGTTTCATTCTGACATTTGATGCAGCTATCTTCGCAGACACTAACATAAAGATTGTCATAATAAATATAATTGGAAATGTCTTTGTCTCTCATCTTGGGGTGTCAATTTGGTCAGAGTAACTGTTGGCTTGCTATATTTTTGTTGCGACTCCATCCATTTTTATATTTTTATTTACGCCAGTATTGAGGTTGCTATGGTAACTGTGATTGATTTGTATGATATGTATGTCAACTTTATATAGAATGAGTGGAAGTTTTATTGTCTGTGAAACAGAATGCAATAAATGGATAATATTACAACAAATGTGATTTTGCTGTTAGTATTTAATGAGAAGAGTGTCATATTTTAAACACTATCAGGTATTTGAGCCATTCAGTCCATGCTCTAGACTTTAGTGGGAGACACTTGTGTGACTTAAACACTAAAGACATATCTAACTGATATAGTTTAGCAGGACCAAAAAGTTTTAAATTAGATGTTATGCCACATCTAGCAGGTCATAGTCAATGAATTGTGACAAGCAAAGAGACAGGGTTCTAGTGTTCATGTAGTGAAAATACACATTAGCCATGGACTGAAATACTGCTAAAAAAAAAAAAAAAATTAAAGCGCTTTGCTTTTTAACAAAAACTTGAAAAGTCCAAACTTTGCCTAGTTTGGAGCTTAGAGTAGTATTGTTTGATTTTTAGCTCATCTCAAGTGAGCTTTTCTGTTCAATTGTTGTCTCTTGTCCATCTGTCTGTAAACGTTTCACATTTTCGACTTTTCCAGAACAACTAGTCCAATTTCAACCAAATTTGGCAGAAAGCAGCCATGGGTGACGGAGATTCAAGTTTGTTCAAAGGAAGAACGATGTCCTTTTTCAAGGGGAGATAATAGCAAAATTATGCTGACAAATTAAATCTTTTTTCCAGAACCACTTAGCCAATTTCACTCAGACATGGCACAAGCATCCTTGGGTGAAGGGGACTCAAGTTTCTTCAAATGAAGGGGCATGCCCCCTTCAAAGAAGAAGTATGCAAAATAGGGTGGGGTCATTTAAAAATCTTCTCAAGAACCACGTACTGGTCCAGTAAAATTCAAATTTACAAAGAAGATTTCTGACATAGTGAGGATTCAATTTTGTTGCGCAGGGGTACAGGGTGGGGCCTCAGTTGGAAATCAAAGTGTTATATGCAAATATATAGGGGAAAATCTTTAAATATGGGCCAAGGTGAATCATGTGAGTGATGTGGCCCATGGGCCTCTTGTTTTTAGCTGCTTCAAGACATTCACTCACCAGAGGGCACTTTTTAAAATGCAATTGAAGTATCGATCTGCCTTTTCTGTCAACTTGAGAAACACTTGCTTTACGCGCTTTCTGGTGAAAGATATGGTTTTAAGAATAAATTGCTCTTTTTTCAAACGTAAATGTTTTTGTTATCATTTGACATTTTAACTCAGAGGATTAATGATCTGTACATGCAGAATGTGCGTTGGAATCCCATATTTTGTTATCTCGCCGAAAGTAAAATTCTTTACACAGGCTGTGGATAACGTGTGTAGAGCTTATCTACATACCCCTCTTTTTTACCCGGTGAAAAAATAAATATAGAACCAATGATTCATTCACAAGATGTGTTTTCCCTGTCGATCACCTTCGTAATTTGTTCTGCACCGTCAATTTCCATTTTCTGTAAACTTTTGAGATGACCACTTGTGAGATACTACTATATGTACTTAACGTGTTTGGTTTATAGAAGTCATGTGATTGAGAAACATAGTAACATTTTTTCTCAAGATTGATTTGTTTACGCTAATTCTCACAATGTGGTTGAAAAATTCATACAATTGCATTTTCAAAACAAAAATTGTGGTGCTAAATTTTATGTAATTATCTTCATTGTAATTGTTTTCTATGTCGCTGAAAAAGTATAGAGTTGAACGAAAAGTACAGATTTCTTATCAGTAATGGCCCTGCAGAATGAATATATAGCCACTGGTACCGTGAAACTGTCTGTCAGTATTCTGTTCGACATTTAAATTTATTGACGACGTCTTATCTATTGGCAATGATCATTTTTATTAACATGTCGATTCGATATATCCCAGTGAACGTGAAATAAAAGACACCACAGAGTCTTCCATCTCTGCTCCGTACTTAGATAGTTTATTGAAAATAGATGCTAGCGGCAAATTAACAACTCAACATTATGACAAACGGGATGATTTCAATTTCTCCATCGTCAAATTCCCTTATCTATGTTGCAATATCCCATCATCATCTGCATACGGTGTTTATATCACCCATCTGATTCGATATGCAAGAGCTTGTTCTGCATATGATCAGTTGTTAAATCGAGGCAGGCAACTGACAAAGAAGTTGATGTCACATGGGTTTGTACAGTCTCGTCTAAAGTCAGCATTAGGTGCATTTTATGGTCGTTATAACGATCTAGTTTGCCAGTACAACTTTCCATTAGGTCTAATACTGTTTGACGTATTTCATACCAAATTGTTAGGCCGTTATTAGCACACTGATTCTGGCTGCGGATCGCTCCATTTATCTGGCGAGATGTAGGGCTCACGGCGGGTGTGACCGGTCGACAGGGGATGCTTACTCCTTCAAGGCACCTCAGCATTTAGAAGTGAGAATCACGGGTGTTTCGGACATGACCTTAAAAACGGAGACCCCGTGTCACGGTAGGCGTTGACACGTTAGAGAACCTTCACTGCTACCGCAGGATAAAATTTTCCCTTTTAGTGAACTGAAAAATGACTAAATGGTCACTGACTGCTGACTGAATCGTCATTGATAAAATACTTTTCAGTCATCTTTCAGTTACCATTCCGTTATCATTCAGCTCACTGAATGGCAGGAACATTTCAGTGATCATTCAGTCAGGTTTTGACCATTCAGTCAGGTTTCTGTGATCCGTCAGTCAAGTGTTAATGACTATTCAGCCAGGTTTCAGTGACCGTTTTGTCAGGTTTAAGTCCATTAAGTCAGGTTTAAGCAACCATTTAGTTAGGTTTCAGCGAAATTTTAATAACTAGTCTTTTATATTTCTATGACCATTAAGCCATATATTTAGACAGGAATCTCTGTAATGTTTACCTATATCATGTTGATATTTCGGAGTCTATTCTTGTCTCTTTCACTAACTGGTTTGTTGTTTCAATGATATATGGTTTATTTCATGAAGCAGTTTGTTCTGCTCTAGTTAGATATCAATGACTATCCAGAAATTTTTCTATATATTTGTTTCCCTACATTCGTGTAACTTTCAATTGTTAGTCACACACCATACCTCAGCATTCATTTCGTGAATGCTCAATAAAATACCAGTAAACGATTTCTTGGTATCACTGCACATACAAATGACTTTCATAGTTTATCTAACTTTGCTGCATGACAAATCAAAACCAATACACAGAGTGAAATTTCAAGCAATATTTATTTATTCGTTTATGATTGGAGCAAAACATTTTTCACTTTTATTAAACATAGCTAAAACAGTTTCGTCAGTCAATCACATAATTGTAAGTTCATTTTCATCGTATTCTATATTCTGAAAAAACGTATGTAAGTATCACTCCCCCATTCGATTTCATTTTGGACATACCCAGTAATCAGCCATCATCCAATGTTTGCAGAATCATCTTCAGTAAATCTTGAAGTTTTTCTATAAAAAAGAGAATATTAAATATCTGTATAGCTATATAATACCACCAAACAGATCATTCACACACACACACACACACACACACACACAATAACGATAAAATAGGGGCTATTGACCTTCTAAGGATGGTGCACACAATGATTTTAAAGGATTGTTTATTTTTAATGCATTTTCACTTTATATCCATCAGCGCTCCGCCTGAAAGCCTGATCCTGTAGAGTTCACTATTTTGAAGACAATGACATGTTTTATATACTTATACTAAGGCTTAAAACATAGTATTTTTACAACTGGAAATGCATACAAGTACATATCATTTTACAAAGAAGTAGGCCCACGTATGGTCAAAATCGGCTCTGTGGAACGTGCAAAATTAAAGGGAAGTTTCGACAAATTATTTTCTGCACAAAAGATAGTCTATGTATGATAGTTTATCAAGGTAGTGGAAATCGTGGAGTCCTGCATTGGTGCATCAGAGATCTGCAGCCCCAAAGATCATGAAATACAAGAATTTGTTTACAATTACAACATTTTTGCAATAAACTGCTCAAACTCTATATATATAGCACAGCCATGGACCAAGTTAATCATCACATCAATTTTAGAATATCATCATTAAGATTAAATTTTGAAATTATTTCACTGGTCCTGACCTGTGCTAATGTTTAAAAACAAACATTTGTTAATTATCAGAATACAACCAATTTTCAACATATTTTACATATTAGCAGGGATATATTTGTACTATTGTACAAAACGAAACAAAATATTCCCAAATTTAATATCTGAGATATTAAAACTTCATTTTATCGATGCATGCCCGAGATTATTTTTATATTTTGTTCAATAAGGAAACATCGGTTACATGAAGTACTGTAATTAGTTGAACCCGTCGAGAATGTAAACAGACGACAAAACCGTCACAAAACTTTACGTATAATGCGATCCATTTGAAAGAAAAATGAAAATCTGAAAACAATAAGTCGTTCGTATGACGTAAGTATGTTTTATATAAAAATAAATAAATAAATAAAAATAATAGATAAAAATAATACAGATTTTCGTTGTAAATTTTTTTTAAATTAGCCAATTTGACAAAATTAATGATAGTTGGTTTTGACCACTTTTAAACTACGATATGCAGATAAAATGTTCACTATAATTTGCAGTGGCACTACTGATATGTATCTTGACCATTTAACAAGAATTATCAACATTATAAATTCATAATTTTTATCAATCGATCAGAAGACCAGTGCAAATACTTTGCTAATTATGCATACAGATATTTATTGCAAATAATAATATATATATGGTCGTACGCGATCGATTTACGTAATGTACAGTAAACAGTTAAAACTGAAAGTTTAATACCAGAAATGATTCTTTGAAAAAGGAGTTCCTGGTATCAAACGCAGGCACCTGAAGCATGTATAGATCTTATGTACATGCACCTCCCTCCCAATTTCTGGACCAAATCAAAAATATAGATCTAATAATTTATAAAACCAATAATTTATCCAAAATTTGTTATTCAACTACCAATTACCCTCACAAAAGTCGTTCTGCATAGTAAATTACCTTCTGTAACCTCTCGTGAGATACTAATATATGTATATATTTTTCTAAAAGTTGCAATTAATTTTTTATATGAAAAATACTCATTGAAGGGGGAAGTCAAAAGGTTTTGTCATGCAGGATTTGAGAAATCTAGGGGAAAATCGGTGTAGTATTTGGCATTGGATCCTTGAGCCAATGGAACATGCGTAAAACTCGCAGAATTTTCAGAAATTATATTTTTTTCATAGATTATCAAAAACTGGCATGCTATCAAAATACATTAACTTTATCGTGTTCACCAACACTTAGCTGAAGAATCTCGTGTTAAATTCATGAGTGAGGAAGATAATGTATTTGCCATAATGTTATATAGAACACCATCATATTTTCGGCGGCGCTATTCGATGTCGAAATGATTTTTAATGTTCTTTTAAGTCATGTATATAAACATTTCAATGAAATTGTACACTAAGGAATACCTAAAGGTTTGCTTAGATGTATTTGATCATTTTGATCCTTCGTGGGCCTACTTCTTTATTTCAATCAAACTCATAGGGAAGGGGGGATGCCCTCCCCCTCCTACGCACGTCTTATATATACATACATACATATACATACATACAATCATATATATATATATATATATATATATATATATATATATATATATATATAATGTTTAATTAAAAAAGAAATCACCACCACCCCAAATAAAAAACCCTAACTTGTAGTGTAATAATGAGGATCGTATCGTACAACATTTGATAGCAAGGTGATTTCCTTGAATTTTAAATAAATAAATCCCCATGCAGCAATGATTCAATTCCATTTAATACCATTATTGTAGGGAATTCTAATCTTCGACAAATTTAAAGATTAATATTTCAACATTCTCATGTAGCCAAAAATGTGCGACATGTTTAGACCCCCTCCCCATTCCATCTGTATCTGAATGGGTGAAAATGAATTGAAATCCAACCAATGGCCAGAACTATAAACTCGGATACAATAATTTTTGTTTTGTTTTGTTTCTGCTTGTTCGAGAAAATCAATAGCGGCTGACGATTTGTATAACACAGTACGGACGCGAAAGTAAACCGAGTCTAACCGAATAAACAAACATCAAACGAAAACCGAGTTTGACCGAAGAAACAAATAAATATAGAAAAGGTTCAATATATGGCAATTAAAATATATTCTTTGCTATATTTGAATTTATTTCGCCACTTTATAAACAACTACCCAAACAATAGCAAAATCGACTGATACTGTTGCTATTTTTGTAAATAAAAAAAACCAAACAAACTAACAAAACAATAAAAACCTCAAAATACAAAAAAATAATAATAAAAAAAAAAATTTAAAAAAATTATATAATTGTTTTATTATATAATTCAATATTGATTAACGCATTTAATCAATGTGATGAAATTCGTTGTACGCATTTATTACTTGCTTACAATGTATTTTATTTAATGGGGAGGGGGGGGGGGGCGAGTGGGTGGTGGATTTGTTTTCCATCTATATGCCCCGTTATTTATTACCGGGTATATTGAAAATTACGATGTCATGTCTTTATTTTGTGATATAAAGGGAATTCTCATTAAGTTAAAGAAATAATTTTGCATACTTATTATTGTACAGTTATACTTCGAATGATATATAATGTTATGAGCACCTTTTATTTTGATATCAAAACTTATATAATATGATGTGAAATTCTTTTATATAGCAATAAGTAGTACTTATGCAACAAAGTCCTTCGGCCTTCTTTAGACAAATGACCCGTAGAGTCTGTTTTCCGAAAGACGCTCAATCAGAGGGCTTTGATGTTGCCGTGCATTATACTGACTGAATGGTCACTGAAATGTGCCTGCCATTCAGTCGACTGAAATATCCCTGAAATGTCGCTGAATGGTAGCTTTCAGTTTAACTGAATGGTCTCATTTCTTCCTGTGTACGGCCCTGAGCGCTAAGCATAGGTCTATATTTGTTGTACATCACTTACAGCTGGTGACGTCTCATTATGATTGAAAAATTCTCGACGAGACGTAAAACAAACAAACAATAAATCAATCAATTAATCAATCATGGCTTAAAAGCTATTCATTTCTTAGGCAGGTAAATAAAAATTACATGTAACTAAATCAACTTTGAACTTATTAATTATATATTTAAAAGATGCTTATATCAATTTCTTTGTCTTGTTGAAAAACAAATGATACGATTTCTTGTAGCATGTCGTAGACTTTTTAGTGCGCTTATATATATATACATGTATATATATATATATATATATATATATATATATATATATATATATATATATATATATACTTCCAAACAGTATGCGAACAGTTACATATTTGCTTAAAACAATTTGCAAGATGTCTGGTCGACTTGCATTGGTGTTGGAAAGGTGCGATGCTGTTATGGGCTTACAATTGTCATCTATCTATAGATTGTATGTAATTTAAGATATTTGTAATATAAATTGTGCTTTGTATCATGAATTGTTTGGATACTCCACAAACCAATCTATGGAGGCCGCGTCAATCATTAGAAATCTATAATAGGCAATAAAGTTCCGTCATGTTCATGAAAGTCACGGGCACAGGAGTACAATCCACATGTCTATTTCAGCTTTGGAAAAAAAAAAAGCCACACAATGCCAAATCGTTCTCGAAATAGGACGTTAAGCAGCAAGCATGCAGCTTACATCTGTATGAGCGTTTATTGATTTACTCGGCATCATTTCATAATTCTGTACAACGATATTGATGGTATTATGGACTACGTTCAGACACTTAAGAATAAAACGAACTTCATCCTTATCAAAATAACTCCCAAAACAATTTTGCATGACCTTGACCTTCACGCTTAAGGTCATATTATCAAGAAGACTGATGTGAAATTTATTGCAGTGTAAGAAACAATAAAATTTCTATTCTGTATTGAAAAACCGTGTCAGTAAGATATCAGATTAATTTTTGAATGTCGTCCAAAATATATAATTCTGTTATCTCAATACTTCATAATGATACTGTGTTCATGTTCACTTATTAATTCTGGGGGGAGTCTGGGTTAGAATAGATGCTCATTATACCTTGCTGATCGTAAGAGGTGACTAAATGGGGGAGGTCCTTTGGATGAGGCCGCAAAAATCGAGGCCCCGTATCATAGCAGGTGTGGCACGATAGAGATTCTTCCCTGCTAGGTGTCGTATATAGGCCAAACGTTTGCAGCCTTTCACCGGCAATGGTGATGTCTCCATATTATTGAGAAATTCTCTAGCGAGAAGTTAAAGAATATATCAATCACTTTTAAATTCAATTTACTGGTATCCTCTGTAATATTTAGAGTTACTTCCCTTTAATGAATTGCAAAATATCTCAACAACCACATCCCTAATATCTGCCGTCTGAGATGACTTCGGAAATGTACGCACCTTTATCAGTAATTTTGTAGCACTTTTACACTGATTATTGTCCAATCATTATGTAAACTCATTTCCCTGTTTCGATGTTGTATTGTGTTCATATAGTGGTTCGTATGTGACATTTTCGTATTTTCATTATTTTGGGGTAAAAAAAACAACAAAATGGAAAGTTGGACGAACGACAATCAATATATTGTTGTCTTTTCGACAGAAAATAACAACAAGATGATGGGAGAACATTATGAAAAGATGAAAAAATTTAGCCCTTTCCCTCTAAAAAGGCGATAAAGACAATATTTAGAGGTAGCAAATTAGCGTGGCGAAAAAGATGACATTTGATAGGTCGCAATTAACAAGAATTAATAGAACATATTGAGGAAGTCACAAATCAACGGGGCGAAAGGAAAACAAAAGTAACTAGTCTGAGGGTTGAATATGTTGTGTTTTCGTTTAAATTGTGTCATCCGCTCTTTCTATCATCCTGTACAGTCTTTTTGCTATTGCGAGACGAAAAGACGCAAATTTTAGTACAATCGTGTTTTTATCCTGCTGCCTTTTCGCCCCAAAATAACGAAAAGACAACAAGGCATAAACATGTCACCAGATGTTCAATTACATGTATTGGTATGGCGAGAAAACTCGAGACTTTGGAGGAGGACTTCGAGACATGTATGACACTGTAGTGCGCTTATTAGAGAACATGAACACGTCTCGAGGGGAAATGGTGTCGCTTGTAAGGACTGGAAGTCAGATGCCCACGGTGTCCTCAAGAGAGGGAATAAAGGTAGGTCAACAAGACCAGACAAAGAAAGATAGAAAGGGAAATAGAGAGTCACCAATAGAGAGAGATCCCCAAAATCTCGTGAGAGTCAAGAGAAACCGTAACCATATCTTAGGGCGACTTCGGTTCATACTGGAGATAGTAGGGTAAATATTCCAATATTCTTTCTTGCTCCCAAGTATAATATTCCAGCCAATCATATTCATCGTTTGATTACTGACACATGGGCAGTATCATTACAATACAGGGGGCCTCCGTGGCCGAGCGGTTAGAGCTTTGCGCTCAAAGTCACACGGCCTCTCACCTCTAGTCGGCGGGAGTTCGAATCTCGCTCGCGCCGATATATGTGAGAAAGTTTGCCCAGTTTACTTTCGGAAGGTCGGTGCTCTCTTCCCGGGTACATTGTACCTGGGTTCTCTCCTCCACCAATAAAAACTGGACGCCACCAGATAACTGAAAAATTGTTGAGTGACGGAAAACAATAACGACATATTGCTACAACACTAACCTTCGTAGATGGCAGGATTAGTAGGGTAGAGTTCAAATGTCACAATACGTCATAATAAGAGGTGGCACTCACTCCGTTTGATTACCACTCGGGTAGCCCCGAGTTCGTACCCGATACGAACCGAAATCACCAAAAATATAACGTGATTAAGACTGTTTGTAAGGTGACGTCGGTTCGATGTGAGTATAAGTAAAGTACAATAGAACGAAAAGATCAGTTAAAGATCAGTTAATCTCATAAGTCCATCTAAACTAACAAGATTTATGCCTTAAAAATTGGCATTCACGCATCACAGAAGTGTGGCAGTTCATCACCTCATGTACTAACAAAATTGAAATTTATTTCTTGTATTTATATTCTACCTTTATTTTTATCGAAAACCACAGGATTACTATTAATGTAGACGCACTGTATTTCCCATATTCATACGCGCATTACTCAGAACTTCATCGCATTCATGAGGAAATGGCTATCAATACACATAGTAAAGAAATGGAAGGCAAAGACATTGGAAATGCAAGTATTGTATTATAACACTAAATTGATGGACACAGAATTTTCCTTGCATGCTGTCACGAATTATTTTTTGGTTCTAGCACCATTAATATAAAAAATAATCACTTTATGCTGAGAAACTATAACCGACATTCGTGCAACTATCTGTTTCTAGCAAAGATTCTTGTTGGGGAACCTTTCATCCATTTCTGTCTTAGTAACCACCGTCCTTTGATAATAAAACCCTCCTGTGAAGAATTGATTATTTCGTATCAAACTAACATAGCATATTAAGCAAATTCTACGCAAAAACAGAATTACGCAATTTTGATCTGAAATAACATCCACTGTTCTTAATCAACAAAATGATTTGTTTCTTTATTTTCTATGTTTTTAATTCGTGACTATCTCGACGCACATTACAACCCAAGATATATCTTAACATTTTTAGTGTAAAAAGGTTACAATCATTGTCGCAGACATCTGCACGGTACGTTTGTTTATCCCTTTTTATATCACCCCCATTTCTAGTGGATTCGATAATATCAAAATTCAATAAAAGCAAAAATATTGTGTTTTTGTTTACCACAGTGGACATCTTCAATTTTAGTAAGACCGTTTGATTTGATTTGATATACATCAAAATGTGCTTTACAATAATTCTTGATTAAATGTACTTTGGATTGAGATAGTGTAACGACATAATCACTTTACAATTAATTAATATGCTGTTTTTCTATATCCCCTAGTGAAACGAATTCTATTAATATAATATTAAGTATTGTGCATTGATAGAATTGACATAGGTCAAATCGGTTTATCAAAATTCATTAATGCTCAATATTAAGATGCATCTTCGGGACAATTCATTTCCTGATATCAACCATTTCTGTTTCGAGTATTAGTGAGGACATTACGTCACGACAATTGACTAGTATCTTTGTTTAGCGACGTTCATTTTAGCAAACATTATTGCTGGGTCCCTTATCGTGTATACTTATTAAATGTTTGATATATTTAATTATCCTATAGTCTTTGATAAATAATGATCATATTTGCAAATACAACCTATCCTAAGGTCGACATTTCTTAAGAATAGTTAGGACTTTCTTTACATAATGATTTTGACTACGGATTACTCCGTTTGTGTGATCTAAATTTAGATACAGCGCTCACGGCGGGTGTAACGGGTCCACTGGGGATGTTTACTCCTCCTAGACAGCTGATATTACTACTGATGTTTCCAGGGACTCCCCGTGTGCCTTTCTCTCAATTTTAATTTCTTTACGTGTTATGAGATTGGTCCATATTCATCATCTTCACTTTTTCATTGTTTATTTTGGTGTTCACAGACTGATGAAGAGACCAACAGTTTTTTTTGCTATAATTGCCTGACGGACCAATTTTTTAACATTTCATTATTTTCAATCGCAATTGTCAGGCCATATAAAGGAGGATGATCGGTTCCATTTAGCCTAAACAAGGAGAAGGTGCATAATCTAGAGGCGAATACTTACTTTGCCAGTTTAGCTCACATGGACATTTTATTCAATGTAAATGCACATTATTTTCTATGCTGAGTGGACATCTGGTTCCATGGCTTCCTTGCATCGGACATGAGCAGCCGCAACCATTATCGCCAATAAATCTATGAAACTACAAGTCTCTCATTCTTTTCTTGCACAAGTTAGTTTAGCTAAATACTCTATGTAAACGATATCGTGTCCTTGACAAACAACAAATAACCAATAAGCAATGCATTGACAGTATGCATAACTTATATATTTACAATGTCTTTATTTTCAGATCCATGAAAGTCCTTGTGGGCAACAAAAATTACAACCGGATAACTTTTTTACATTTTTTTTTAACTTGGCAGGATTGTTTCCCTTGAATTATTCCTCATAACAGCGATTTCATTATAACCGAGTAAACATACTAATGAAGTGGTATCGTGATTGAACCCACATCACACCTTCTAGCATATACATAATTGCTTTAAAACTGTCACATCATTCTTGCTCAAACAAATTAAGTAATCATTATTGATATGACGTCTTGACTCTTTTGCTCAAGTCGATGAGATATCCATGTGATTTCCTCATCACTCAAATCGATGAATTAAACAGCTAGTCATCGCCTTTCTATGATAATCAGTTTGATCATTGTTTTGTCGTCACATCATTCGTCTGACTATGCATTTAGATGAAACATTCTTCTAACCATTGTACTCATTTAATGTACTATTTGATATAACGAATCATTTAAAAAGAAAACTATTTTTGTATATACAACATATAATGTAATCTTAGTAACCTGTAACATAACAGTGTAACTCATCACTTGCTTTCGATTCATTAGTGTAACTCGTCACTTCCATGTGTCAGCGTGATACGTCACTTCCGTCTATATCATCATTGTAACCGCATCACTTCCTCTTTGGTTCTAGTCCGTGTTCCTCCAAAGAAACTTCCCCGCCGTGTGCGTGAAAACACGCGCCGCAATTCCCGCCTAAACGACTTTCCGCAAAGAACATAGATGAAGAAATTGATGCAGTAGTTCGCGTAACTTACCACAGCAAAGAGGTCAAAATATGGTTTGATATTCAACAAAAGATACTGTCCTATATGTTTTCTGCTCTCTTCGGCATAGTACAGAATAATGCTGGTACACACAAACTGAGGAAACATGGTAATGACGAACACAAAGCCGATCAACAGCAACATAGTGGTGGCCTTCCGCGTGTTATCTAGTGATCGCGGGCGGTCATTTCCCGCCTCTTTTCTGATGACATAAATCTGGTAAATAACAGCAAGATTGCAAGACAGTACGATGATGCAGGGAAGGCCAAACAGAAGAGCCAGATGATACACGTATTGATGGAGGTAAACGTACAGGGTCAAATGTTCTTCCGCTGCACTACACACTCCCTGCACATTTTCTATAAATAGAATTCGATAAAGCTGGGTTAAGGAGAGGATGACAACCATTAGGATCACCATAATGATCACGCTGTTCCTTCTGCGGATCAACTTTTTCCTGAAGGGAAAACACACGGCTTGAACTCGCTCCACAGACAGGCACACGACCAGCCATGACGACACGAGGAGAAACACGTACTTGCAGAAGTTGTATATTTTACATACACTGTCTTGAAAATTTGTGAAGAAACTGCTTTCGTATCCAGACTTGTAGATGATCATCTCATCTATCAGTTCAATTTGATTGATCACCAAGTTGAGGCTGTCAAATACAGCTAACATACATAGAAGCTGACTGTAGGATCGCTTACGTAGTCTCTTCGAACATCCCATCACCAGGAAAGACAAAGCGTTTCCTGTTAAACCGACAATAGTTATGATAGGGGACCCCACTTGCTTTACCCAAAATCCCCAGATTGGTATTTCCGGTCGATTGACTGAAATAGAAAAGATAAAGTACTTTCTATAAAACATGTTAACTCAGGACATTTGAGTTCTCTTCTTCCTGTACAATGGTGGCATGGATTCTTGTGAATGTTCATATTACAAAACGAAAATTAACTCACGTTCTGTGGAAGAAAAAATTTCATTTGAACTTACATATGGCGGTGTCGTTGTTTGTTGTATTCCACGACATGGTTCCGATGATTCTTTTGTAACACGTTCAACTAGCAAAAAAGAAAATGAATGAGAACATTTTATTTATGTCCCATAGGTGAGAATTCATAATTAAATAATACAACTAAACACACCCTGAAACAAAGAACACCATGTGGATTGTGTTATATAAATATGTATACATCCATGGAAAACTTTGCTGACAAAGATAAAATATTTTTGAAATTTTTATTCTCCTACAATTCTCTTTATAACACGTGCATATGATATTCTGGAATCACATTTGTTGGTGGTTAATTAATATTGATATTTTCAAGTTCAACTGGAACTTAATTTCCCGAATTTCATATACTGAAGCATTACATGAAATCTGTGTACTGTATTCCATTCAGGCTTAAAGTACACGTATGTTGGAATGAGCGTTGCATAAATTCTAGCATGGAATTAACAGTAGTTAGACAGGAGAAGCTCAGGAGAACTTGAAGTATAAAACATAAACGGTACCAATTTTGTTGCTCGCAATGTGCATTTCGACAAATAATGTCTCTTCAGTTATGATCAAGTCAAAAATGTTGTACATCCAGGTATACAGTATCACTGGGACACCAAAGTATAACATAGAATAGAGTATATGGTACTGAGAACAGAACAAAAAGTACCAGGGGGAGTTTAAGGAAAGGGTGATCGATTGATTGATTATATATTGTTTAACGTCCCTCTCGAGAATTTTTCACTCATATGGAAACATCACCATTGCCAGTGAAGGGCTGGAACATATAGTCTTATGCTCAGCGCTCAGGGCCTTTGGGCAGGGAGTGATATTTACCGTGCAACACCTGCTGTAATACGGGACCTCGGTTTTTGTGGTCTCATCCGAAGGACCGCCCCATTTAGTCGCCTCTTACGACAAGCAAGGGATACTAAGGACCTATTCTAACTGGGCCCTCACGGGATAAGGAAAAGGCGAAGATAACGTACATTGATCAATCTCATATTACCTACAAAGAATGTAAAATAAGAAAAGGGCAAACACGGACCACTAGACATCACACCTAAGGTGGGACCAGGTACCTACGAGGAGTAAGCATTCCTTGATGTCCAGTCACACCCGCTGTGAGCCCTATATCTTATCATGTAAACAGAGTAAACCGTAGTCAAAATCAGTATATAAAGAGCACAAGAATACAAAAAGATCAGTTAACGATGAAACACAATTTGTGCCCATGGGAATTCAAACAGACTACTGGCAGGCCTAATTTGTTTGTTTGGTTGTTGTTTTCCGCCACACTCAACATTTTTCAGCAATCTGGTGGCGTCCAGTTTTTATTGGTGGAGGAGAGAACCCAGATACAATTTACCCGGGAAGAGACCACCGACCTTCCGAAAGTAAGCTTGCAAACTTTCTCACATATATCGGCGCGAGCGAGATTCGAACCCGCGCCGACCAGAGGTGAGAGGCCTTGTGATTTTGAGCGCAATGCTCTAACCACTCGGCCACGGAGATCCCTGACAGACCTGGTCACCAACAACTACGAAATCATGATCAATGAGAAACCTCAGCATCTCTTTAATATCAACTTTAGAGTATTTGTGCGTGGATTCACAGTGGTGTTTAACGAAGTAAATATTTGGATAATTGTTATAAATACGAGATAGTATACACAATACTGAGAACAGGACAAAGAATACAGTGGCGAGTTTAACATAAAACAGGTGCAAAGTCCTAGGAACAGGACAAAACTACTATGATGGAGTTTAACATAATATAGGTAACAGAGTATCTCTGGGAAGGAGAGAATGGTCGGTCAAGAGAAATTCACATAGACAACACTTTACCACAGGGAGAAAAACATTTGTAAACGATGACACAGCCGTAGAGCGTTCGTCTCGTAATCGGGAAGTCGTGCGTTCGAGCTCCATTCGTGCCATGGCCGCCTCAAACCTAAGCTGTAAACATTTCTCTTTCACCAAACGCTCGGCATTTAAAAGTGAGAATCACGGGTCTTTCATATATAACCTTAAAAACGGTGATCCCGCGTCGCGCCAGCCGTTGGCACGTTAAAGAACCCTCACTGCTACAGTCCTGAGCGCTAAGCATAGTCTAAATTTGTGGTACTTCAGGTGATGACGTCTCAATATGAATGAAACATTTTCGACGGGACGTAAAACAAACAAACAAAATAAAAACAAATGTTGATAATTGGGTAGTCAGATCTTTCATCTCGTGACTATGAAGTGCTGTTTTCAGTTCGGCTTCTGCCTTGGCCGCGCTCGATTAAAAACCTAAAAATCGGTAGTGACTGGTCCTTCGCCAAACGGTTAGCAGTTAGGCGTGAGTCAGTGATCTTTCGGAAGAGGCGTAGAAAACCTAGATACTGTGTTACAGCAGGCGTTATCATGTGAAAGATCCCTCACTGCTGTAGCCTTCAGCGCCATTCACAGTTTAAATTCATGGCAGTTGTTGACGTCTTAATGTGAGTAAAATCTTAAATGGACTTTAAAAAAATGGTTAGCATTTAGCATTAAGAAGAAAGATTCTGAATAAGACCTAAATGAATTACATGTATAATTTGACACAATGAAAAATCCTAAAACAGAAAACACTATATGTAACACAAAACACGATCATCTTCAAAATTGGTACCAAAGTAATTTGTCCCTTGGTCGATTGTTGTCTGACGTGTTACATATTAAATTTTAGATCGTTTGTTTTCGTGCTTATTTTAACCACGGATTTTTTCCGTTTACCTATTTAAGACAGAGTACTCACGCCGGATGTGACCGGTTAACAGGGGGTTCTTACTCCTCCTGCACACCTGATTTCATTTTTGGCGTTTTGAAAGGTCCGTATTTGCCCGATTTTGTATTCTTGAAAGGTGTCAGGAGATTGATCAATGTTCGTTATCCTCTCCCTTGTTTATTTTCACCAATGTTTCAAACGTACAAGAATGTAAGACATAGAAACCATTTGCTTCTATGTTATTACTCTGTAGAATAACCTCACATCTTCTCTGGATGTTCATTTGGTCGCTATCCCCTTATCAATATTTTCCTGTCTACACTGTCTTAATCACCAATTAATTAGACTGTCTCCCAACATCGCCATAAGGAGTCATTACATTAGAATCATCATAAGATATCTGTTGGAAGAAGTATAATGACTGCTACAATGGCTTGAATACATGAGACACGTCATGTAAAAAGACTGTAACTTTTCTACAATTTGTCTGCAAAGGACATAATGAATGCGCCTTTTTAAAGAACTCGAACGACAAGATGAGTATCTCTCTTTTTCTCGCACATTCTAACGAGGTGATAAATAGGGTTTCATTGGAAGCTCTCAATGAATTGTCCTTCACATGAAAAGACAAGTGTATTTTGTTACAGATTGACTATATCTCTCATTCTGTACACAAATTTGTCCTCTACATCCGTGTAAGCCAATGTAATCATTGCAAATTAACAGGAAGTGCGGGTTTTACTTACTGTCAATTGCTGTACTAAAATGATTGATTGATTGGTTTTATGTTTGTTTTACGTCCAGTCGAGAATTTTTCACTCATATTGAGACGTTGTCTCAATATGAGTACTATAAACATACAGCGCTACATTAACGAATTGTGGAATGTCAGCTTCCTTTTAATATGTCTCACATCCCCCCAGTTATCGACATTATTTAATGGCAATAGGAATTGGAAAGAACAAGGCGAAATCTCAGCTTGTGTTATAAAGCGTAATGCCAAAGGTTGATTTAGTTGTATATTGTTTAACATCCCGCTCCAGAATTGTTCACTCATATGGAGACGTCACCATTGCCGGTGAAGGGCTGCAAAATGTAGACCTATGCTAGACACTTAGGGCCTTTGAGCAGGGAGGGATATTTATCGTGCCACAACTGTTGTGACACGGGGCCTCCACTTTTGTGGTCTCGTCTTAAGGACCGCCCCATTTAGTCGCCTTTTACGACAAGCAAGGGGTACTGAGGATCTATTCTAACCCGGAACCCCACTGGGCTATGATGAAGTTAATATTAATTCATAATCTGGTTGTATTAATTCATAATCTGGTTGTATTAATTCATAATCTGGTTGAATGTTCGTCGATGAATGGGAGAGTTACGACTGATTGATTGTTTGTTGATTTCCGCCACACTCAACAATATTTGAGTTATCTGGCGGCATCCAGTTTTTCTTATTGGTGGAAGAGAGAATCCAATGTACCCGGGAAGATACCACAGACCTGCCGAAAGTAAACTGGAAAACTTTCTCACATATATGAGCGCGAGCGAGAATCAAACCCGCGCCGACTGGAGGAGAGAGATCTTGTGATTTTGAGCACGATGCTCTATCCACTCGGCCATGGAGGTCCCAGTGAGAGTTACCAGTTACTGCCGAAATTTACACGGCAGTCACGTGATTTCAAAGTTTTGTCAACTCTGTGCAGACGATACAGGTATCATACCTCTAATGTAGTTCCATACATTTAAAATATATTTTGTACCGGGTTCGATTCTCTCTCTCTCTCTCTCTCTCTTAAATTTTGTAACCCTATTAGGAATTTGTTTATAATGTTTACAAATAATAAATTTTTACAATGGAACTATTTGCTCTTGGTTCACAAGACGACTTCCTGGGAGCGTACACAGGTTGTGTAATGTATATGGGAAACATGCCGATTGGGGAGATTTTTGAAGACCAAAACAAATATGAGATAATGACGTGTATGGAATAATTTTTTTTCTGGAAAGCAGGACAGATAACATTGAACATCCATCACTGAATTATCAGAGAAAAATGTGATAAACAGATAAACTACATGGAAACATATAATAAAAATACCAGTGTGATACCCATAGTACCGACACTTACCGATACAGTATGAGATCTCAAATGGGATATAATGTGCTGTGAAGGGATATCAACCTAACTAAAGAGGGAACTAGGGGGCAGGGAAGTAGGAGTGAGAGGGAGACGGTCAAGGAGAGGGAAGGGTAATTGGTGATTGTTTTCATTGTAGGCAACGGCCACCAGTGAAGTTCTTGTAAAGCGATTTAGACACTTTTGAAGAGCTACAGAACTATCCAATACTTGGGCAGTGGTGCTAAATGTTTGAATTGAGAATCTACCAAATTAAAACTGATCTCAAAGTGATCTTCTCTATTATTTTATACCTACTTTTGCATGATAAATAACAAATGTCTTTGTGTACATTGTAAGTGGAAACTTATCATGTTATTTAATTTCTTCTGTGGACATAGAGATCCTTTCATCTTCCTTTTGACTTTTTAAGTGGACACGACAAACATCGTCTTTGTTTGTTGTTTTTGTTGGTTTTTTATTGGGGGGGGGGGGGGGGGGAGAGTGCCTCATTTTTTCCTCTCATTTTCATTTCCTAACTTAATTTGAGGGATGTTGGAGTCTTTCACTGTTATAACTAAACTTCCCCTGATTCTACATGTCTCTTCCTGTAGATATATTAATTTATTACCTGATTTTTAAAACTTCACTTCATATGCGTCATTGCTGCAAACCATGCCTCAAACGTACCCCCCCCCCCCCCCCCAACTTTGACTCGTGACTGTCTCTGAGACAATTTGATCGTTTCTCATAAATATGCATGATGAGAGTGACGCAATTCGTTGACCAATAGAATTCATTATTAGCCTAAAACTGAAGATCTAGTCTAGCACAGCCGTCTTTAATTTATACAACAGAACCGAAATTATGTACCACTGACCACTGTCGACATCCTACCGTGTCATGTTTTATTCTTACATGTAATACACAGTGGCTATATGTCCACTTCTTCCATAATAGACACGAGGAGGTTACCAAAACACAAAAGTCATTAATAGTGTACGAATATTTCATTAGTAACGCGTGGTAGCATAGCGACTTTCCACTGCCTTTTCTTAATGAAAAGAAAACTTCATTTTTTCTTATCAAATGCGGTAACAGCTTTGTTTGTTCATTAATTAACTGTTTAATGTTAAACACACTTCATGCCGCCGCCACGATACACGGGATCTACTTTGGTTTCTTTACTGAAGTAATGGAAGAACAACCGTTCTGATAGGTTAAGAGTAATGCATTCTATAAATAGTTTAAATATTTGTTCGGAACTCAAGGATTGGCCGAATCGCATTAAGCATATTTATGAAATCAGCCACGAAAGCTGAGGTTTCGGCCGTGATCTGTAACGAAAGGCACCTCACCCCCTCCATTACATGTGAATCCACACCGCATCATATTTGGCTACGTTAGATAATATACAATCAATAAATCAATACATACGTGTCTTTTCAAACACTTTTCACATGAGAAACATATAATGTTGACATATCTTTTAGTTCTTTAATGTTTTTTCCCCTCAAAGTTTGCTGCTTCATATTTTGTATGCAAGAATATTAATTTGATAATCACAATGAAATCTGAGTACAGAGATAAGAATGACACGAGTGTCGATAAAAAAAAATTACGGCAAGTAATTCATATACATTATTTATGTACATGTACAAAATGAACACGCGTCGATTTCATTAACATTTGTATTGAAGTAATTGATAAAAACTCCTAACGTTTGATGTAATTACTGTAATGTCAACATGGAAAGGATATAAATATACCGTGCATGCCGCATGGATCCGAGTTAGAATAGGTACTAAGTACCCCTTACTTGTCGGAAGAGGCGACTAAATGGAGCGCTCCTTCGAATGAGACCCTAACAACCGAGGCCCCGCGTCACAGCATATGTGGCACGATAAAGATCCCTCCCTGTTCAAAGGTCGTAAGCGCAGAGCATAGGCCTAAAATTTTGCAGCCCTTCACCGGCAATGGTGACTTCTCCATATGAGTGAAAAATTCTCAAACGGGACACAAAACAATATACGATCAATTAATCACATACCATGCACTGTTTCTTGCCATTTTCAAATCATGCACGACCGGCGAGAATACGCCTCAGTAATAATATATCCATTGTTTGCCCACTGCCATTTCGTTCTCACAATCCTGTGTTTCAACATCAAGAAAAAGCGCCATTATATAAAACATAAGCGCTACCAATTTTGATACACCAGTTACGCATTTCGACAAATAATGTTTCGTCAGTGATGCTCAAGTTAAAAATGTTGGAAATCCTGAATATACACAAACTTGGAAGAGCTGAAGGAACCAAAAATACCAAACAGTGGAGCCAGATCCGGCAAAGGCGCAGAGCTATGCAGAAGGGAGATAATCCTTAATTTTGAAATGAATTTCTTAATCTTAATTCACAGCAATTTTATATCAGTAATTCATGTTAGTACCAAAGTACTTAGCAACTAGGCTGGTGAATATATCATGTTATAAATGGTTTAATTATTATATTATCATTTGATTTTTATGTCGTAAATTAAAGGAACACTTTGCTATGCATGGAATGATAGTGCGAGTCAATATTTTGATTCTTGATTCGTATTCAAATTTACAGCTATTTCCCCCCCATCGCTGTACCATTTAGACACTTTAATGGCGCCATATCCGATCTTGACCAATCAGAATAGATTTGATGGCCTACTTAATCCACTGACGTCATCTGTAAAGTGCAGTAGAGATAAAGATATTGACAGAACACGTCTGAATTTCCAGATATTGTTAGAGATTGAAGAATGGATTTGTCAAATTTCAATCTCTGTAAGAGAAATAAAGGGCATTACTTTGGTAGTTCCTAATGCGTCTTAAGGAAGTTGTCTGTTTAAGACACTCAGTCTCTAAAAAGCTTTTAGTTCTAAATATAGACTGCTGACGTCTATTGATTACATTATGTCCTGTGTATTTACGAAATTTTAAAATCGTTTAGGTTTCATGGAAAATTCCGTGCATTTCGAAAGTGAGCAAGTTTGCACAGCCATCAAAGGATTAAATCTTGATTCATTTAACAGCACGATGTGTGACTATATGTGGATGTTTCACTTGATGACTAGTGTGATGGGATCTGAACATTGCTAAGATTGCCCGGTATTATTTTAGCGCGAACCAAACCTCTACCATGAAGGTTTACCATAAAGGTCCCATGGGAATCCCGGTTCCAATAGGTCCACAGTACCCCTTGTTTGTCGTAAGAGGCAACTAAATGGGGCGGTCCTTCAGATAAGACCGCAAAAACCGAGGCCCTCGTGTCACAGTTGGTGTGGCACCATAAAGATCCCTCTCTGCTCAAAGGTCACAAGTACCGAGCATAGGACTAAATTTTGCAGCCCTTCACCGACAAAAGTGACGTCACCATATGAGTGAAAAATTCTGGAGTGGGACGTTAAACAATATATAATCAATCAATCTATCTATTACAATGTGACCGCTGCTGTCACTTCTAAAATCGAGAATCTGGCAAAGAAACGCCCTCTAAATACCTGTGAAATCTCATGCAATACCGTCCCAACACGTATTCATAACCGCCTATCATGAAGCTAACTTTTTGACAGTTTGTATTTATCCATTATTCAGATCATGGTCAACAGCTTTATCTTATTCAACTGGTTGATCGGGGAAGTGTATGCTTTGTGATCGGAAAGTCATGGGTTCGAACCCCGTTCGCTCCTGATCCAAGGTGTTATACGTATAAAAAAAAACCCAGTTGCAACTATTGTTTTCCCAAATGCCAAAATGTCAAGGTCACTTGCTGCAATTTTTATTTCAGAAATGGTATATAAGAATAATGAATACATTTTACTGCATGGATTTAATATTTGTCCACAATTTCTCAGTTATGTTCAAAAAGTGGGAAATGTATAGTGTTATACAAGGTGGTGGGGGGGGGGGGGGGGGGGGGGGGAGGCAATATATCGCAGTTTTTTAACATCATAGAAAATATTATCGTTCCTAAAATTTTAGAAATTTTATAACTATTAATTACAACCGGAATAAGCCAAAATACTATATATTAACACATGCATCCTTCTTTATTATTTATTTATTGACCTATCTATTTTTGTGGTCATTGTCCTTAACAACAGAGGTCCCCGTTTCACATCTAGTCATTGCATGATCAAAAACCCTCACTGCTGAACTGTCTCGAGCGTTCAGCATAGCTCATATACTCCTGGTAACGTCAGCACAAAAGTGAAAGATTTTCTGAGACATTAAGCAATCATTCATAAATGCTTAAAGTGCATCTATATAAAGAAAGATATCCTAATTGAATTAAAAGCGAAAGTAATCAACCATTCAGTTGACTCTTCGTGTCATTCCAAGCTATCTTGTATCTGTAATAATTGTTTAATCAAAATGGACCTAAAATAAAAACAAGTGACTAGAACATTTATTTGTGAGTAGTGTTACCATTAAATCTCCCTTGTGCTATTGACTTTCTGACAGGTCATTTATGTTAAGTGTGCGCCCATCCGTTGCCATGGCGACGGCAACATTTCTTGTTTCTTCTTTGATCATCAAAGTAAAAAGCTTGAACAATAACTGATTTTCATGTTAAACATAAAAAATTGTAAATTTCAATCGATATAACTACAGTTATTCCCATCTTGTGAGTCCCATTCAAACCTCCGATCATTGGCGCATTCCTAGACTTAGCCCCTTTCCCATTAAATTGTATAATTATTAGTACTTATGTCTGCTCTGCCTTAAGTAGTTCTGGTTTGTTTGGGGGTTTTCATCTCTTCGAGAATATTTCACTCATGTGGAGAAGTCACTAGCTGTGGGTGAAATGTCACAAATTTTGCCCTATAAATGGCGGCAAAAGTCATTGCAGTTAGTGTTCCTTATCGCAATAAAACCAGTTGCGACATGGATCCTTGTGTCTAAAGATATCATCGAAGAGACGCGTAACTCTCACTTTATATGCCGAGAGTTTGGCAAACGATCAGTCACCAACTATTTTTTGGCGTGACCCGGGCTAGGAGTGGGACTTCGAACCCCAAACCTCAAACCACTGAGCCACCGTGATCGGTATGTAAAATCGCTTTTCTTTTTTCATGGCGGAACAGTTTCCCCCTGTATCTCGCGTATTCTGTGGTAGTTGAGGTGGTCTGATTCGCACGTGCCGACTGTCACTGGATCGGGTGTTTTGTGGTGTCTTTCGCACCGGTTTCGTACCGGTTTTTACACAATAAGTTTTACTACGGATTATTCTATTTACAATATCAATATATACTATACGGCGGGACCGATCAACAGGCAATGCTTATTCCTCCTACGCACCTTATTCCACCTCTACTGTTTCAGGGGGGGGGGGGGGGGGGGGGTCTGTGTTTACAGTACTCTTAATTTTGTATTCTTTATAGGATTCATGAGATTCATTACTGTTCATTATCTTCACATTTGCATTATTTGTGCTGAATTTTAGCACTCTGCTGTGTTGCGCTGATGTATCGATTTAGTCCTAATGTTGCAATATACATATACAGTTCCTGTTTCTATGTTGTCGGTTTTGTGGGATAATTATGTGTAAATGATTGGCAGTGATCCTCTATCAAAGTAGAGAGCAAGGTAGATGTTATCTTTGAAGTGTTTATTAAGTCTAATTTGAAGGACTTTATCATAACCTCGTTCTGATTCCTGATAACATACTGTATTTATTCTAAGATTTTCGCAGCTCTCTCTCTCTCTCTCTCTCTCTCTGATTGTTTTAAGATTATTGTTTTCTGAAGATCAAACAAAGTAGACTAATGGAATAATGGATTTTACATTTATGAAATACAGATTTGATTTGAGACCCTTTCACATTGTCATGATTTATACTACGATTTCCCACAAATTGCTCAAAGTTAAAAATCGCCATCACTCGCCAGGCCTGTCTTGAAATGTTTTTAAAAACAGTCCTATTTTCAAATCAAGTACGATACGACTACTCGTAGTTCAATCACACATTACTCGTATCGTACTCTCCATCAATAGAATATTTTAGTATTCACATCAAATCGCACTACATTCCCATTTATTCGAGCAATATTCGCAGTAACTCGCATTGTCACAAGTACTACGAAGTTCAGGGAGTATCCTACGAATGTCGAAGATTAACTACGAATATGTACACGAGTGCAGTGCGAATGTCGCACAATGGTCTACTGTTGCTAAAAATATCGTACTGTGGCCACGATTGTTTTCAACATGCTCATAACAATCGCCACTTTTGCCGATTTGCTGCGATGCAGGCAGATAGCCAACGATTATCTCTAGGATAAACCACGAATTATTCCGATTTTTGAATTCGTATACTGTCGTGTCTCAAAATCGTGATAGTATGTGTGACGGGGACTTAAAGAGGCACTACAGCTCATTTTTCATATTTTAATCGAGTGGTTTTTTAAAACACGTCTCGATGAAATAATAAAAATCATAACAATACTGACAATTTTGAACATTAGGAATGCATTAATTTGTTCTCAACTGCGCTTTAAAGATCATCCAGAATTCAATGCCTTCTTCATTCTGACTCGGACATTTTACATCACGTGATTCAGTATGACAACACACGTGTTTTGTGAAAACCTACTTAAATATCCCTTAAAGGGGTCCACACTCGGTTATCGAGTATAGGATTATTTCCAGCTTCTTATAATTAATTATAAATCATTATTAAAACAGAAAACCCTTCTTGTCCCTATTAACCAAATAATGGTTTGTTTTTTTAAACACGCAACGTGTTTTGATAAAAATAGCACTTACTTTTAAAGCCCTGCGTGTGTGTGTCTCTTAGCTAGAGGGTCATAGTAATATCCCCAGGTAAATTCTAGTTTGCATATGAGTTGTATCTCGTTCTATTTTAACCCTTTTCTGGCATTATCTGTCATAATCTGTTTTCCGCCACATTCAACAATTTTTCAGTTATTTGGTGGTGTCCAGTTTTATTGGTGGAGGAGAGAACCCAGATACAATGTATTCGGGAAGAGACCACCGACCCTCCGAAAGTAAACTGGCAAATCTTCTCGCATATATCGGTGCGAGCGAGATTCGAACCCGCGCCAACTAGAGGTGAGAGGCCTTGTGATTTTGAGTGTGATGCTCTAACCATTCGGCCACGGAGGCCCCGTCAAAATTTCTGGGTTTAGCCATTGTACGCTTCCTCTCACTGGATTGTTTACAGTCCGTGCGCATGCATCCAGAGACCGAAAGAGGAAGTCTCAATGTTGTTAAAAAAAGGGGCCTTCAAAAACTATTAATTTTTGCATTTAAACGAGAATTCTCAACTTAGAAATGTGTTAATTTTGCAAAGTTTATACATTTAACAATGCAACAAAATTAGAGAAAGCTCTGGGAAAATTTCAATTGTGAGCAAAATGAGCTGCATTGTCTCTCTAAATTTGAAAATACCGATTTTACACTTATGAGATTTTAGGATAACATAGGGATATTAGACTGATGAAATACTGAATTTAGACTGATGAAATACTGAATTTAGACTGATGAAAGACTGAATTTAGACTGATGAAATACTGAATTTAGACTGATGAAATACTGAATTTAGACTGATGAAATACTGAATTTAGACTGATGAAATACTGAATTTAGACTGATGAAATACTGAATTTAGACTGATGAAATACTGAATTTAGATTGATGAAATACTGAATTTAGACTGATGGAATACTGAATTTAGACTGATGGAATACTGAATTTAGACTGATGGAATACTGAATTTAGACTGATGGAAGAAAGATTTGATGTAATACAGATTTTACAATTGAAATACAGGTTTTAGAGGTTATTGTCTTATATACATGGTTTAAAGTCACAGGGGTCAAGCTGGTATTCGCGTTAAAGTATGGGGATTCTGCTTGAAATTACCCCCACCCCCGAATATTAAATTACATATCAGTTGCATTTGAATAGGTACTAATTTCTTGTCAGCCAATCACATTTGCCCATTTAACGATTCACTATCAGATGATTATCAAACATGACACCATAACCATCAAAAGATTCGTATCTCACAATAGTGTAAATAGACGCGTTTCCGGTAAATGGCAGCTGAAGAAATGAACTGTGCATGCCTTCAGGAGAATAAGGATATGCGCTTTAGTTTGACATTCAGATGTGGACACTTCTGTTGGAGAGAAAGTGATTGTGACGTGAAGGGACAAAGAGGACATGCATATTCCCGGAATACGGAAGTTTTGACATTAAGGGCGCCGTAAGTGTCGGTTACCGAGACAAGACACAAAATTAATTTTTGCTTTTTGGCATTCTGTAAACGACATTTGCCTAGAATAAACTGTCATTTCAACGAGTGTCATTTCGTCGGAAATAATTGAATATTCCGAAGTGTCATTAAATTTAACACATTGTTAGATACTGGAAGTCATCATGATGGACATATGCTGATAATAGAGTATTCTTTTTTCCAAATAGGACTCTGTTCTGTCCGTCCCATCGTTTGTCTGATATCTTTAAACTATGCATGAATTTCAGTTACTCGTACGCATGATAATGTGTACATGGTTTTGTAATCAATAGTTTTAACTTACATCGTCGTTGTCTCGACTAATAGTGAAACCATTGCAGTTTCCTACTCCCTCTACTGATTTCCTTCCACCATTTTTTTTTTATTTCACCCCCCCCCCCTTCATAAAAATGAACTACATTGCTGAGGACTACTTACTGACACAGATTTTATTTCGACTGACAAACCACATTGCTGCTATTACTGAAATATTTCGTAATCACTATAATTAGTCTACATTATAATGCCACAGCTGCGGATTCAAACACCCAAAGGTACTTTACTCATTAGAGCTTTTTGTCATTGTTTCTCATTTTCCGCCAGTTACTGTCGTTATCTGAAATATCCGTCCCCCAGTGCTAGCTACAGCAGATGAACGGAATTAATCATTTTAATTGAGATCAAAGAGAATGAAGCTTAAGTACTAAATATATCTCTGTTAATTTTTTTTTACTGTTCTCGTTTAGATAACATCACGTTATGAGATCACAGGAAAACAATTGACGGATATCAACAGATATGTAAATGCTACTTTCATTTCAAATTTTCCTTCTTTAAAAGTGAATTAGCCGATTTTTACGACAGGACAACGACCCTTAATATGTCGGGTATGGTAACCGTGGTGTGCTTCTTTTATTTTTTTCTTATTTTTGTGTGTTTGTTTGTGTTTTGGGGGTTTTGGTTTTTGGTTTTTTGTTTTTTTTGGCTGTGTTTTTTTTTTGTTTGTTTTTTTTGGGGGGGGGGGGGGGGGGTGGTGGCTGGTTTTTTTTATTTATTTGCTATTTTTATTTGATTTACTTTCTTCCTACTATGACATGATAGTCTATACGCCATCGTACAATAGATCTACGAATGGATGAAATGTCCAGTGAGCCCAGCAAGGTGATGATTCATACATTACATACTTGTTAAACGCATGATCACATGACAATCACAAGTAAGTCACATGGTGATGACATGATAGGCACTGGTGATCACATGGTTCTCACAGTAATCACAAAAGTCATATGGTGAACACTTGATAGTCACAGTGTGTTGCTACAACATATGACAAGTAAGACTTGTTTACAATAGACTATCGGTATCATAGGATAGTTTCGCTCAACAGGCCTTGTCAGGTTTCTTAAAAAATAGAAATATCTCATAATTGGAGTGATATGAAATGTTCGCAAATGTGTAAAATAACTTCAGGATACATATCTTAATCAAAATAATTGATATGCAATAAGTAGGTGTCACCATGATACCTAGCATGTAGATGGATGCGAAATTTGAATGAAAACCTGCATGGTCCAGCAACAGGTAAGAGGGAAGGTGGATGGCCCCCACATGAAAGGAGGAAGTTTTAAGAAGAAAGTTCTTGATTGTGCATAGTGTCAAAATCTCCTCCAACAATACTCTGATGGGGTTTGCGTGGTGCGGATTAAGCCTAAAATGAAAGAAAATCAAAGCGAGAATGGGGGCGCCTGCTCAGAGCATGTTTTGTGTATTAGCACCAGTATGTATCGATGACATGTAATTCAGGGTCATGATTAATTAACCACACCAATATGTAATGCAAGTATTGGCATAAAAGGGAAATATGATCTTTCATTACTTTGAGTTTGTCATAACCTGTCTTTGATGTATACCTCCCACCTTATCCAAATGTTGCAGAACAAATGCCAAAAAAAAAAAAAAAAAAAAAAAAAAAATTCAAACAGACAAAAACACAAAGACAGAAACCCAACAAACAAACAAACAAATAAACCTGTCCCCTATCACCATTCATACATCATTTATAAACAAATCATACATTCAATAAGTCGTATCGACATTTTCAGTGTATTGACGTTCACACATTTCTGGAGAAGACAAATGAATACATCCTAATACTAATGACAGGAATACCTGTATTTAGATCCCATGATTGTCAAGAGGCAGCAGAATATTGAGAGAGAGAGAGAGAGTACTTTTAGTTTTAATGCCTCTACGGTGGCTACCTATATGCAGTGTGTTCTGTATTGACGAGTTTGTGAGTTTCCCCAAAGGCTCCTCTATCGGAAAAACATGGAAGCGATCTTTTACGTGCTAAGGGGGGTTGTGATCTTTGCACGCGGCACCCTTTAACGTCCCATCCGACGGACATTATATATATGATTCAATGGCATGAACGTTCTTAAGGGGAAGGGCGGGCGATGGGTCTAACTAGAATGAGCATCATGGAATACGCTAGCAGAACACTGCAGTTCATTACGTCACTAAAAATGTTATTTGTGTCTTTTTGTTGTTTAGTCCAATGAAAATAAATTATGAATGAACATAGAACAATTACATAATAACAATTACAACAGACAATTCATAACTTTATCTCTGTTTTCTTTTGGACATCTGAATCTGCTTATTGCCGTTGTATGAAATACACAGCCACTGTGTGTGAAATTCCTTGACTATATTCATCAAATGTTAGACCTAATACTCAAGTCATCTGTTGCAAGTTAATCCCACAGTTCATACGTATATTGACATGAACGTTTTATTAACTATATTGCTGATCTTTTGATATAGTATTACATGGTCAGCATACATAGGGGAGCATTCACAAGTGATAATTACATCTCGTAATCAAATCAGTCCTCAGGACAACACCACACAGGCACTAGAATCGTTGTTGCAGAGTTTTCCAATAATATCCGAGTAATTCTTATACAACCCTGAAAGTTACTGTATAAAACTTCCAACAACATATTAATTCTATTTTTTGCTCTTCGCCAACTGGTGTCACTTGAATAGAACCTGTTCTATGAGATTTTTGTCAGGTATAAGATGTAATTGCGTGGGTTCAGTTGTTTTGCAGATTTTGTATTCGGGACATTTACTATAATTAAAGAAGCCTATTATTTATTTCCTTGTTTGTATTGTCTTTGCATAATTCATTATAAATGTGATTTACTTATTTCCCAAAGGCCATAGTGCATGCAACGTAGATTTTTTTAAATAACAAAATTCATTTCCATTCGTATGTTGATTCAATATTTTTCAGTCAACACGATATAAAAGACACAACAGAGTCTTCTACATCTGTTTCAAACTTGCATGTTTTATTGAAGTTAGATATTAAAAACAAGATCACCACTCTACTTTATAACAAACGGGATGATTTCATCTTCTCTACCGTTAACTTTCCCTATCTATATAGTAATATTCCATTATCACTTGTATATTGTACTTATACCTCTCAATTAATTCAAGTCGCGAGAGTATGTTTGCGTATGATCAATTTCTATACGGAGACAGGCTACTGATGTGTACCGGGGTTTCAACAGACTCGTTTAAAGTCAACATTTCTTAAATTATTTTACTGTTATAATGATCTTAATTGCATGTTGTCATTGGGCTCAATGCTGTCTGACGTACTTTATAAACTATGGATGTGACCGGTCAACAGGGGGTGCTTACTCCTCTGTGACACTCGATTCCTCCTCTGGTACGTCCAGAGAGTCCTATTTGCCCTACTATTAATTTTGAATTCTTTATACGACTTATGAGATCAATCACTGTTTGTTATCTTCAAATTTTTCATCTTTATTTTGTGAAATAAAAGAATTATAGATTTTTTTTTCTACATGAGGATATGCAAATATTCAACTAGCGAAGGATTATAATATAGACAAAACATTGTTGAATGCAAATCTATATCGATAAATGGGTTAGCCACTCTATGAATTGATCTCCTCACAAAATGCTATTTTCTCATTAACATGCTTTATCTTTCATGATATAATGTAGGTCAAACGATTATTCTTTACAAATATTGACTATACAAAAGGATGAATTCAGCTGATATTGACTGGACACATTGGGATATTGACTGGACACATTGAGATAAGATTCAGTGTATTTTGTATAGAGCATAGTCTTTTGACATACAGAATGGTGGATTTCGAGGTTCTTGTATTATTGTCAAGGTTATTTCAAGGTCATACTCTTCTCATATCAAAGAACCTTGACATTCCATAAGTGCAGGCATAAATTGTATATTTTAGTGGCTTGTTACCAATGTTCTGCAGTATAAACATAATGTCTGCCTTTTTACAAAACAGAAATAAGACCTCCACTGAGCAATAATTCAATTATTACATGTCTGGACCTGTGTCACCGTCATAAATTTATTAACATTACCTATTGTTCAGCGTCATCTTCAGATGTTAACATCTCAGATAGAAGTACACAAAGTATATTTCTTCAGATGTAGAGACATCATGAAGATTAAAGCGCTCTAAGTATATCCACTCTAGATTCCACACTTCATAAAGTCAAAAGAAACATTTTTATAGCATACATTGCAAAAAAAAAATTGGCTAAGTTGAACATGCGTAAACTCACAGTAAATAATTGTCAACTTTCACCACGATAGGAGGGGCACATCTATCGTTTAAAATATGTATATAAACAGTATGCAAAGTTTCAATGCTTTTAGGTGAATAGTTTTTGAATTACAGAAAATACAAAAATATGCACCCCAATCGCATATATTGTGAACTATATAGCTAAATTATATATGCAAAACATCACAATTACAATTTGTCAAATTTCGCCATGATAAATGGTACGTGTCTTTAGTATGTATATAACCACTGTGCAAAGTTTGAATAATATCGATGAGAAACTATTTCAGTTACAGAGTACACAAACTAAGCACCGCCAATAGCATAAACTGCAAAAAGATGGTCAACATCTCAATAAAAATAGGTCAAATTTGCTTATAAGAGGAGGTGCACATATTCATTATGTATACATAAAACATTGCGCAAAGTTTGTATACATATTGGTTGTCAGTTACAGATTACACACTTAAGTGTGCAATATGCACCCATACGTGTGACGGACGGACAGACGGAATGGACTTAACTAGACTTGTTGTCCCCATTGATGACGCAGGTAAAACAGATTTGATGAGATATCGGGCAGATTTGACGAGATATCAGGCAGATTTGGTGAGATATAGGGATGATTTGATGATATATCAGGCAGATGTAATGAGATATCAGGCTGATTTGATGAGATATCAGGCTGATCGAATTTCTTCAGAGAACTTAAGATTTGCTCACAATTTCCGGTTATATCTGTCATACCTCAACTGCTTTTTTTTTTTTTTTAAACTCTCTTCCCTGTAGTCGCTCGTGTTTAGTGAGGTCGTAGCAACATGAAATAACATAGTGGTTTCGGATCACAGAAACAAAAAAAACAAAAAAAATAATTTCTAATATTCTAAAAAATATAAATAATAAATAAAAATACACTTTATTTTGCGTTTTCAAGAAGGAAATGGGGTGAGATTTAGAATTCATAATCTTATGCAAATTTACTATTCTCTGTTACATTTCATTCTCATCATTTTGAAAATCTGTGACTTTATTCTACTGGGGACAAAAGTCTGTGCTTCTCTTTTTAAATGAGAGAATAAATCGATGTTTAACTACACCATTAATTTCACTGGAAAAAAATGGTACCCTTTGATTCCAGCCCTCCTCATTTGTAAGTAAGATATAGAAGTAAAATGACTTCCTGACCCACATGTTTCATATCTTGAGAAAATACACTCACATATGGCGTATATCTTCAAATCCCTTTAACTTATGAATCAATCCCTATGGAAGCAAAACAACTACTGTCATATATTTAAAAAAAAAATCCATAAGGCTTATCTGTGATTATGAAACAGTACGTGACTTTACTGCAATTGTGAATTACACAGAGCATCATTTCGTTTTATTTTCTTTTGTTTTTAAATTCGTGCACAATCGTCATTTTGCAATTTAAAACAAACATAAAAAAAGAACATAAAAAAGACGAAAAAAAAAAAAACCCTATAAAAGTCTGTAAAACTACTGATTCCCCCTAACAGAGTTTATAGGCCTTTCTCCTGTACATGAGATCACAAATACTGTAAATTCCTTATTTTACGTGAATACCTAATATCGCGAAATGACGTCAAATCGCGAGTGAACTATCAATCAAGAGTTTTGACATATATATCAGCGATACAAAAACATACGTGAGAAGTGTTAATTCGCGAGTGGTGTTTCTCGCTAATCTGCACAATTATAAATTTCCTGTATATCTTCAGGAATCAATAGTAAGAAACACCCAGTAGTTTGTGAAAAATATCAAGTCCCGACTTCAGCTGTTTTACGCGAGATTTTACATAATTATCTGCGTCAAATTTGCCAAAACTGTGCACGTCTAGTGGTTAAAGAAAACTTTCTTCGTCACGTAAGCCTGGAATGTCTTCGAGATCTCAACTTGCGTCTCCGTCAGACTAATTTTATTCACATATTGGTGAGATTATGATTTGCAATCAATTAAGTGTTACAATTCACACACAGGGAAAAAAGTTTATTTCTTTCAACTATGCATTAGTTATTGCCAGTCGATGACGTCACTGTCACTTGCGTATATTCCTCATAAGAGGTTTTAGGAGGACTAACACACCAGATAAATTTGATATGGTTGAAAATTGGATGATAGGTGCAATGACATTAGAAAGTAATCCCTGCAGAACTCGAACCCCCGATATACAGAACCGCTCTCAGCACGTTATTGGACCCAGCTACCCAGCTAGACAATCAAATATAGAAGGAATATACAGATATTGCTGATATTTATAGTTTCATTCATGTTTTAAAAGGAAGTCAGCCATTATTACCTCCGTAAATCGAGAAAATGTACAATGAAAACAATCTAAACCAATCAGGATGCAACTTAGATATTTCAATGTCCTAAAAAAATTGCTCTCAGTCAGACAATATTGTCGTCTTGGGTATAGATCAGAAATGCTTGTTTTAACGCCAAATGCTTCTGAATACCGACAAAAGTCACGTGATATTTAGGACATTCAACGGTCGTTGTCGCGTTGATAATTTCCACTTTCTTTTTAAGGCACACAAATATGGTCATCTCGACTAACAATAACACTATTTCATGGGCGGATCCAGAAATGTTTAAGAAATAAAGGAATGTTAGACCACAAAATAATTATTTTTGATTAAAAATGTCGAAATAAGACTAAAACATCGTCAAAAGTAGACCAATGGTACAAATATAAAATAAAATAAGGTCAATACAATAACGTCAATACAATAAGGTCAATACAATAAAGTCAATATATTAAGGTCAATACAATAAGACCAATACATTAAGGTCAATACAATAAAGTCAATACATTAAGGTCAATACAACAAAGTCAATATATTAAGGTCAATACAACAAAGTCAATACATTAAGGTCAATACAACAAAGTCAATATATTAAGGTCAATACAACAAAGTCAATATATTAAGGTCAATACATTAATGTGTAGAGATGGCGATGTTACAGTCCGTACGACCTAGTCTAGTCCATCAAGGGTAAGAACATTCTTAATGATTCTTATGCACAAATTACTCATATCAATCTCACATTATACGCATATTAAACTCATATTAAACGCATATCACGTTTTTGCTACATAATACGACACACGTACATATTCTTTATTCAATTTTGATTGAATGCCGTACCTCGTACAATCAATTTTTTTTTTTATCAAAAATTATGAAATTGAAAAGTAAAGCTCTATATGTTTCTACAGATAAAATAAATACGATTTACCGTATAGAACGTAACGTAATTTATTCCCACAATTTCTCATTTCCATAGTCCAACGTATTGAGGGCAAATCATATAGTTAAATATGAAGAGGTAGCAGATTCCTATTCTTGAACATCATAGAAAATTTACAAAAGGAATTCTATATTTGTACTTATTACAACTCAACTAAACCAAAAATAAATAAATAAATAAATAAATATATAAATAATAATAAAACAAAACTATATATTAACCCATTTATCCATTTTTATTTAATGTGTATTTAAAAACCCTTGCATCCATCTTTTAGTTATCTATTTTCATTCTATGGTTTTTTTTTTTTTTTTGGTTTTTACTTGTAGATACAGAGTGCTCTTTTCATTATTACTTTTTATAGGAGTTATGAGATTGATCACTGTTTGTTATCTTCACCTTTCTTATGACTTATAAATGACTTGAACACCCAGTTTAATTAATGTGTTTATTACTTTTTATGTATTTTGATTCTTTGAATTATTTTGCGGTTTTTGTCATATTGTAAATTTGGAATTTACCGAGTGGCAGTAGATATATACAGGTAGATTTCATTAATATACATGTAGATACGCTGTTCTTGCTCTTCTCCATAGACACGGGGGAAAAAATTATATAGTTAAAGAAAATAGCTAAAAGATTTTATTTCAAAAATCGTCGTTTCATTTAGTGCAAACAAATTGTTGACGCAGAGTGATTACAAAGTACGCCCATAACTATTTAAAAATTAAAAACAATAGCAAAACGAGGAAATTCGTGATAATAGAAATTCAAATGTTAATGAAAATCAGAATTAATAATTCACGTTAACAGCTCTATCTATCTCTTAATCGGGGCTCCACTACAACATTATACAATTTTATATGGAAATACCAAGAATCTTGAAGTCATTATGTATACATTACATAGTGCAAATGAATACCCCACCCTGTGTAAAACTATAACTTCGTAGAAACAATAGCTCATTACGTATGTAGTTTTCAGTCTTAATGAAACGTTAAACCTCTTTTATTTACCTTCAAACACTGCTGTAGAATTTTTAGGTAGATCTATAGAATTTTTAAGCAGGTCAAAGATAGTAAGACCGATAAACCGAGATGCGCTGAATAATTCTCATTCGATTCTTAATATAGTATTTTTGACAGAAATAATGAAAATATTTATTTTATTGACAATAGAGCGAGAATTTGATGAATAACAGCAAATGACGATGATTTACGCATGCACTGTTCATAGAATTTCTCTCTCTCTCTCTCTCTCTCTCTCTCTCTCTCTCTCTCTCTCTCTCTCTATATATATATATATATATATATATATATATATTCCAGAAATAAGTATAGAAAATCTACACAAGTATTAGTAAAATAAAAATATAGCAAAACTGATTCAGTATATACTCCACTAGTTTCTTCAATTCTAAGAAACTAGTCGAGTATATATTCAATCGGCTTGGTGATATGGTGATATATATATATATATATATCAAGCACTAAAATAATAATATACAACGACGGTGACAGATAGGTATATCCTCGGTCGTTCCTCAGGACAGTCGAAGAAGTTCACATAAAGAGAGGACGTAACGAACAGCAATCAACCCAGTAAATCCTATAAAGAATGCAAATTATAAAAGAAGGGCAAACATTCACCCCTGGACATACGAAAGGTGGGTCGGGGGGGGGGGGGGGTAAGCATTCCTTGTCGACCGGTCACACGCGCTGTGAGCTCTATAAATTGTACTTAGCACTAAACACTGAACCAATAAGGATCTTCTATGAATGACCATATCTTTTTCTCTGGAGAGAGAGAGAGAGAGATCGCTCTATGAAACATGAATAAAAATCTAATCATTTCGATTCTTTCCGATTCGACGAACATCGCTAAACACATATTCAGAAACATGTGGTTTATTTTGTCCGGCGTGGATTTTGGGGGGTAACTGAAAGAAGAAATCCCCTGAACCGAGATGTTGATGTAGACATTGTAATTGGAAATCAGACGGATAGAAATCTAATTATTTGCAAGCTATTTTTAAGAAGACACCTGCAAATCCATCAAAATTCTTACAAACATTTAGTATATAGTATGGTCTTGCAAGACATCAGTTTTGATAGAAAGTTGGTGGGGCGAGAGTAATTATGTTCTTTTTTAGACCAGCGTAATGAACTCATTGGTTTTACGTACTATGCTCTTTCTGTTCTAGAAGTAAGAGACAAACTATATTTAATTCTGTTGATGTAATGGTAACAATTTTACGCCTGTTTTATTATACGATTTGAATCCATCTGTCAAATACAATGTAACGTTTCATGATTAGGAATTTATTCTGCTAGAAGTCAAAGATATAAAACACAACATATTTTTTGGATTTCTTGTAGGCCAATGGGTTTGGTGTGTAATTTATTACACGTTAGAGTCAAACTATTCTAGATCGCTTGAACAATAGAGCATACTACTTTGAAAATGAAAAAAAAAAAAATTTAAAAATATAGAAAATTTTGAAAGTAAATAGAATTGATTATTTTAACAGATTTTACATCCATGCGTCTTTATGGATAGTGATTGATAAGTAGTAGAAAGATTTAAGAATGCAACTACATATATTTAAATTCATTCCATTTTTTTTCTCTCTCACATGACTGAATATATCATAATGACAGAAACACGCTATTTTTTACTAGATGACTTTTCTATCAATATGAGATGTTAATCAACTACATACCTTTCCGATATTCAATTTCTTTTATACAAAATACATTTATTCCAATTTCCCCTCACGCAGCAAAGTTTATATATCATAATCGAATTTCAGATACTATATCTTTTTTTAATGATTCTATTGAATGAGCGGACAATATTTACAAAATAGCTACTCACGTTGTCCAAAATTCAGAACTTTTCATCCCCTGCTGATCATCCATACATTATGGACCATATCGGTCGCACTACAAATCCAACAAATTTTAAATCGATATAGCAGGTGTTCTATAAAGAAAAAAAATGTTAAAATAGTCTTTGTATCACGCCTGTTCGAGATCAAAAGGCAGTTAAGATCTGATTTGTCCGGTACAGTGTAAACTATCTGTTTTCCCGCGCTCTGTGAGTATACACTGCACGCGCTGCTGTTGTTAGTTTCGATCCTTTCTTTACGGGAGTGCGGTTTTAAAGAACCCTGAAATGTCACAGTAAGACTTGCGATCGGATGTGATTTTGATGCGGTTTACAGACTAACCAATAAATTGTTGTATAAGAGGCTCATAAAAAAAATCACTGAGCGATCATGTTTTAATGTAAACTGGTCTGATTGTGTTTTTATGATGAGCTTATCAACGTTTCGGGGAGGTTAAACACGGGACAAACACATTAAGATAAATACGGTGGTGTGCGTTGTAATGATTATTGTGTTGCATTGTGGGAAGATTTCAATCTGGTGTCCCAAGAAGTGTTGAATTTGACAGTAAACAGAAATACGAGGCCTATCCTAGTCTTATTTACAGAAGTGTGTATAAAGAAATTTGATAGCTTGGCATTTCGCTCAGTAGAACTTAGTGCATAATTATATAATTTGGTTTGTTGTTTGTTTATATATTGTTTAACGTCCCGTTCGAGGATTTTTCACTCATTTGGAAACGTCACCGTTGCTGATAAAGGGCTGTAAAATTTAGGCCAATGCTCGGCGTTTACGGCTTTTGAGCAGGGAGGGATCTTTAACGTACCACACCTATCCGGGCTAGAATAGGTCCTATGTACCCCTTGCTTGTCGTAAGAGGCGACTAAATGGGGCGGTCCTTCGGATGAGACTGTAGAAACCGAGGTCCCGTGTCATAGCAGGTGTGCCACGAAAAAGATCCCTCCCTGCTCAAGGGCCATAAGCGGGACGTTAAACAATATACAAACACGCAAACCTACAATGTCACGGGGCCTCTGCTTTTGCCGTCTCAACTGAAGGACCGCCCCATTTATTCCAAATGTCCAAATATGATTTGAAATTCAAATCTAATTCAGAGAATTAAAAATTATAATTTATGCTATTTTTGGTAATTGTTCTTTTTAAATTCCTATCCTACAACTTTCCTTTTTTATTTTATTTATTTTTCACTTGATTATTTTCGATTTATAAAACATTCCCTCGCGCTATCAAACGTAGCATTCTTTCTCCCTGTAGAATACCACTCATGGAAGATGAGTCGTCAGAGGGCTCTCTCTCTTTCTCTCTCTCCATGGACGTGAAAAAGTGTGTCGCTTTTTCCTTCCCCAAGCCCTCGGCATTTAGATTTGGAAATCATGGATCTTTCGGATATGACGTTAAAAAGAGAGGTCCCGTGTCGCGGCGGACGTTAGCACGTTAGAGAACCCTCACTGCTTCGACCCTAAGCGTTATGCACAGGTTTGAAATTGTGGTACTTCCCTCAACAACTGGTGACGTCGCAAATTGAGATGAAACAAATATGATGAAGAGGGTTGTGTGTAACTTCATTATCTTTAACGATTTATTTTATAAATGAACAAAATGAAATGTATACACGTACCAATGTGCTATAAGCTGTCTCTGGTCTTGGGATGCATCATTTGTATATCCAGAGAGAGAGAGAGAGAGAGAGAGAGAGAGAGAGAGAGAGAGAGAGAGAGAATTTCAACGTGCATTTTGTTATACTACATTTTCCATTTATTTTACCTCAATTAGGTCATTTAAAGTTTCTTTTTTATTTGCATCGTTCAGATTTCCACACGAGTTTCTATAGTAACCTAAATTTCATACAATTAACCTAGATTTCATACAATTAAACTAAATTATGCATAATTAACCTAGATTTTATATAATTACCCTAGAATCGCATACAATTAACCTAGGTGTTATACGATTAACCTAGGTGTTATACAATTAACCTAGGTGTTATACAATTAACGTAGCTGTTATACAATTAACGTAGATCTTATAGAATTAACCTATATTTTATACATTAACTTAAATTTCATACAATTAATTTACATTTCAAACAATTAACCTTGATTTAACATAATTAACCTAGATTCCATAACATATGGATGTTATACAGTTCACCTAGATTTCATACAATTAACGTTGATTTTATACAGCTGACTTAGATATTATACAATTTACCAGATTTAATCTAGTTTACCTACATTTAATAAAATTGACTTAGATTTCGTCCAGTTAACCTAGATTCCATACAATTTATCTAAATTTCTTACTATTCAACTAGATTCATAAAGTTATTGTATATATTTTACAACTAACCTAGATTTCACAAAATTAACCTAGGTTTCATACAATTAACCAAACTTTCATACAATTTTCCTTGATTTTATTAGACTTATTCGACAACACTGATACAAATTGCAAGGAAACTAGTACACATGTTTAAATAAAAAAGACACACTATTACAATAAATTTCATTTTTGAAAATACAGTGTTTAAATCGAGGCAGGCTACTGACAAACAAGTTGATGTTACATGGGTTTGCAGTCTCATCTAAAGTCAGCATTTCACAAATTCTTTGGTCGTTATAACGATCTAGTTTGCCAGTAAAACCTTCCATTAAGTCAAATGCTCTCTGACGTGTTTCATATCAATTGTTAGGCCGTCCTTGGCACACTGATTCTAACTGCGGATTACTCCGTTTACTTGATCAAGCTATAAGGCTCAGGACGGGTGTGACCGGTCGATAGGGGATGTTTACTCCTCCTAGATAGTGACCGGTCGATAGAGAATGCTCACCCTCCTAGAGAACTGATCCCACCTCTGGTATGTACAGTGGTCCGTGTTTGCCAATCTCTCCGATTTATATTTTTATAGAAATTGCGAGATTGAGTACTATTCGTTATCTTAGCCTTTTTATCTTTGAAAATATGTGAAGATATGCACTGCAACGTTCCACTCCAGCACACTCTTCATGAAGCGCATTCATATCCTATATTGCATTTTTAAATCGGAAATTTATTTTTTATAGTCTTACTTTCACTTCTTTCAGAATTTTCAGCGGTTAAAAAAACATAGTATATTTATCTGTAATCAGAGGCGCATTGTGTACAACTGTACCGCATGTATTTATGCTAATATTTGCGCAAATTGTTAGTGTTATAATTTGTAGAGATACCACAGGCAAAAAACGTTATAATGATAGATAGATAGATAGATAGATAGATAGATAGATAGATAGATAGATAGATGATAGATAGATAGATAGATAGATAGATAGATAGATACATAGATAGATAGATACATAGATAGATAGATACATAGATAGATAGATACATAGATAGATAGATAGATAGATAGATAGATAGATAGATACATAGATAGATAGATACATAGATAGATACATAGATAGATAGATAGATAGATAGATAGATAGATAGATAGATAGATACATAGATAGATAGATAGATAGATAGATAGATAGATAGATAGATAGATAGATAGATACATAGATAGATAGATACATAGATAGATAGATAGATAGATAGATAGATAGATAGATAGATAGATAGATAGATAGATAGATAGACAGATAGATAGACAGACAGATAGATAGATAGATAGATAGATAGATAGATAGATAGATAGATAGATAGATAGACAGACAGATAGATAGATAGATAGATAGATAGATAGATAGATAGATACATAGATAGATAGATACATAGATAGATAGATACATAGATAGATAGATAGATAGATAGATAGATAGATACATAGATAGATAGACAGATAGATAGATAGATAGACAGACAGATAGATAGATAGATAGATAGACAGATAGATAGATAGATAGATAGACAGATAGATAGATAGATAGATAGACAGATAGATAGATAGATAGATAGACAGATAGATAGATAGATAGATAGATAGATAGATAGATAGATAGATAGACAGATAGATAGATAGATAGATAGACAGATAGATAGATAGATAGATAGATAGACAGACAGACAGATAGATAGATAGATAGATAGATAGATAGACAGATAGATAGATAGATAGATAGATAGATAGATAGACAGATAGATAGATAGATAGATAGATAGATAGATAGATAGATAGATAGATAGACAGATAGATAGATAGATAGACAGACAGATAGATAGATAGATAGATAGATAGATAGATAGATAGACAGATAGATAGATAGATAGACAGATAGATAGATAGATAGATAGATAGATAGACAGACAGATAGATAGATAGATAGATAGATAGACAGATAGATAGATAGATAGATAGATAGATAGATAGATAGATAGATAGATAGATAGACAGACAGATAGATAGATAGATAGATAGATAGATAGATAGATAGATAGATAGATAGATAGACAGATAGATAGATAGATAGACAGACAGATAGATAGATAGATAGACAGACAGATAGATAGACAGACAGATAGATAGATAGATAGATAGATAGATAGACAGATAGATAGATAGATAGACAGATAGATAGATAGATAGATAGATAGACAGACAGATAGATAGATAGATAGATAGATAGACAGATAGATAGATAGATAGACAGACAGATAGATAGATAGATAGATAGATAGATAGATAGACAGATAGATAGATAGATAGACAGATAGACAGATAGATAGATAGATAGACAGACAGATAGATAGATAGATAGATAGATTAGATAGATAGATAGATAGATAGATAGATAGATAGATAGATAGATAGATAGACAGATAGATATTTTATTTATTTATATAGAGTAGGAACGCTATACACATACCTTTGTTTCTTTTATTTATTTGACTACTACACGGCCATTACTACCTGAGGGCGAAAGACGAAGACAGTTTAATCATAGCTCAATTACAAGAAGGTAGAAATCAAAGACAGAATATACCACACTGGATTAGTGTTGCTACTATTAATTATAAATGATGATAGAGATAATCAGTAGCGGTGATTGGTTTTAAAAACTACACAGAAACAACACTGGAATCTGTGGCCCTGTCACCTCAGCTGCCCTCCATGTGCGAACGACGGGTACATGAAAATAATTTGATTTTTGATTTTAAAAAAATTATTAAAAATTTACTAAAAATAGAAAACCAATGCTGTTGAAATTTAATATGGCTTTATCAGAAATTTCACTGTAAGCCACGACTTTACGAGCGACACATAGACACCGGAGACATCTTTTTTTTCTAATTTGAATAATCAGAGCTCAGATATACACAATGTGTTTATAAGAAGTGTTAGTATTTACAGGTACGAGAGTATGACTGACATTCTGATTGCGTTTATATGCATTCAGAGGTTAACACTCTTCAAATCACGCCTGACGTTTTCTCCCCATAATCAGGAGCTAGGTGGAACTCTCCTGTTACGGAGATCCATTTACTATGATCTCACAGTATACGGAAATCAGTACCAGTTCATTTCCCATCGACCGCAATACTACCCTATGGCCCTTTCACAGATTAATTAAGGGTTTAAGGTTTCGCATACATTATATGCTAACAGTTTCTTCTGGCAACGGTGTCTTTGGTAGATTGGCACTTAAACACAGACGTTCTGTCTCGATACGGATTTCTACATTTCTAGACCAGGGATCGTTAATTAACGAATTTGCTCCGGGAAATTTGATGACAACGTTCATGTAATAATACACTGTTCCAATTCACGCCCTATTAATTACAATCCGCAAATTTTAATGACACCCCTGGCTTAGGATTTATTTCATACACTAGGATTTTTTTTTCAAAAATTGCTTTCAAATACAGAAGAGACGTAGAAATCCCCGGTATTCAAGAAAAACGCACTGATGCCACAAAATAAGGCCATCACATCCGGCTTTGTTTAGATGTATTGGTAAAGAAAGTTTGTCACTGATGATCTATGGAAAAACTGTTTATATGATTAAACTGCATGTATATTAAATTTTTGTTTCATATAAACAAATATAATGTATGAAGAAAATTCACAATGTTTAGAAATTATGCCAAAAGCGCGGACCTGTCAGCGTTTGAAGAACTGTCATGTCAGCAATAATGGCCGATTTCTTGATGAAGGATTTGGATACACCAAGTGTTACAAATTTATTATCTCTTAGATATACTTTTCTTCTGGCTCTTTTATCATATAAAATATTGTCGTGGAGAAATATTAATTTTATTTCATTTGCAACACGCGATTTGAATGGTCAAGACCTTGTTACATGACGCAATTTGAAGTCATTAAAACGTGACGTTTATCGTGTACAATTCATCCTAGAACATAAAAAATTATAATTATAATTATATCAATTATTGGGTTTTAAAGCAACATGGTGAAAATTTGGCTTTTTATAAAGTTCTTCGCAATTTGTACGAAGCTAAAGTCGTTTTGTAACCCAATATGATACTTCGCAACTTGTACGAAACTAAAGTCGTTTTGTAACCCAATATGATACTTCGCAACTTGTACGAAACTAAAGTCGTTTTGTAACCCAATGTGATACTTCGCACTCAGATTCATTCCTTGATTATTCTTTCTATAGGTAAAAGTTATTTATATATCTGCACATCACGTCACATACAAAAACTTTGTATTTTAAGGGAGGAATGTTCAAATCCTGATCCAGCATTTCCATACAAAAATTTATTTTTTGGGAGGTGGGGAGGGGGAGCGCTCCGCCTAAATCGTTTTGTGCAAATCCGTGCAAATTACTTTATCAAAATTAGGATTGATTATCAGTAATCACTCGTGAGAAAAACGCCACCTCAAGACGGGCTAAGATTGATTATGGCGAATCTCTTAAACTTGTTTCATTAGATTCGAAATATCTTTTTATTCTAAACCCGGATACATTCCTCCGCGTGTCCTTCTCAATACAAAGAGTGTTGATTATCTTGTCTAGCAGATTCTAGAACAGAGGCGCACCATAATGATGTTGTTTTCTTCGCTCCCTGGCTTTTTTATTCGTCGCATGAAAATGAATATTTAGTCAATCAATGTTTCGGTGATTTGCTTAAGAAGAATAAGCCTCACCTCATTTTTAATGTGTTGTTATAAGGTTGTGTTTAAAGATACGATTTAATGCAGATATGAGAGAGAGAGAGAGAGAGAGAGAGAGAGAGAGAGAGAGAGAGAGAGAGAGAGAGAGAGAGAGAGAGAGAGAGAGAGGAGAGAGAGAGAGAGAGAGAGAGAGAGAGTATACACAATGCATGCGTAAAACATCAGCTGTTATTAAGTGTAGGTTCAAATAATCAAATCCTCGCTCTATTGTCAATAAAGTAAATATTTTCATATCCCTCTGAAAAAATACTATATTAAGAATCGAATGAGAATTATTCAGCGCATCTCGGTTTATCGGTCTTACTATCTTTGACCTGCTTAAAAATTCTATAGATCTACCTAAAAATTCTACAGATCTACCTAAAAATTCTACAGATCTACCTAAAAATTCTACAGCCGTGTTTGAAGGTAAGTAAAAGAGGTTTAAGTTTCATTAAGGCTAAAACTACATACGTAATGAGCTATTGCTTCTACGAAGTTATAATTATACACAGGGTGAGGTATTCATTTAGACCACAACATCTATATATAATGATTTAATGTGTCTTGTAATTCCATATAAAATTGTATAATTTTAGATGAGAGTGGCAATTAAGAGATGGATAAAGCTGTTAACGCGAATTATTATTTTGCATTATCAATTTGTATGCACCATATAAAACCACGATTTTCGAAATAAAACCTGTAAGACATTTTCTTGAACTTTATATGCTTTTTTTTCTATATCATAAATATAAACCATGGTCTATAAAAGAATAGTAAGGCTTTTAACAGTGTATCTATATCAATGAAATCTACTGCCACTCTGTAAATTCCCAATGTACAATATGTCCGAAACTGCAAGATAATTCAGAGTAGTCAATATACATCAAAAGTAATAAACACATAAATTACACAGGGTGTTCAAGTCATTTATAAGTCATATAAGACAGGTGAAGATAACAGACAGTGATCAATCTCATAACTCCTATAAAAAGTAATAATGAAAAGAGCACTCTGTATCTACAAGTAAAAACACACAAAATACAATACAAAAATGGATACACGAGTTTATATATATATATATATATATATATATATAAACTCATGTATCCATTATATATATATATATATATATATATATATATATATATATATGCAATACTAAAATAAACACAAAACTCGAATTACGTTTCACATTTAGCACTTTTCGGATTAAAGCCAAAACCGCTAATTGTGATATGTAATTGGAGTTTTGTGTTTCTAGGCGTTCATTATTGGATATATTAGCTGTATTAAATACTGGAATATTTTTTACAAAGTATATATATATATATATATATATATATATACGAAAATCCCGCGTAACGTCGACAACCCGCCTGATAAACACCAGCTGAAAGTCGACACCGGAGAAAGTCGACACATCCGTGTCGACTTTGTACGGTGTGTTTTTTCAAATGGCTATAACTTTGAGATTACTGTATAGACGGCCATTTTATTTTCATTTAATAAAAATTCAATGTTTTTACAACTATTCTAACATAAAATCATTGAATAAAACTCTTGTTTTATCGAGTATCAGTCATTTAAAAAGAGGACCCTTTTTAAAAGTATATATCGCCACCTGAGAATCTCAGTCATAACGTCAACACGCTGGTTTTTTGGCTTTATCTTTTTAAAACTAGGTATATATAGAAAAACCAAAGAGTGCATGAGGTTAAGGATTCCTTCATTTATATAACCTTAACGTATCTCCAGCATTTCTGCAGAAGATATTTAGTTATCGGTGATTTTCTATCGCTGAGGCTTCAAAAAACGGCAATCTGAACAATATATATACTTTGTGACGTCAGTCACTAATTTCGGAAATAAAATAATGGCGGACAGTGTTCGCTTCGAATGAAATTATCTCTATTTCTTGGACTTTATCGAACATTTAGGATTAATTAAACACTTCAGATTGATGGATGCACTGGTCATCGTAAGTATTTCTCGAATGATTTTTAACAGTATTCTTTCAAACAGCTAAATTTCACCCTTTCTCTGCAGTTCCCTTCGTCTTTGTTTACAATTAGTTTCTGTACGTAAATAAGTATAGTTAGTATTTGCAAATAAGACATATTCTTTGATCAGATGTTATAGCTAATGAATTATTTGTGAATAAGATATATATTAGTAATACATGTAGGTGTGTATCGTGTAATTATCCAAGGTACGTCTATACTTTACCGTTACTATCTGCACATGATACAGTGGGACATGAAGTACGAATTTACTATAAATGTTACACGAAGAGTCAGTAATGAGCACCAAATGATAGAGCACATTGCAAATCAATACATATTGCCAAAAGAATATAACGCATAACCATGATGTTTCTCATTCATTCATACACACAAAATATTTTTATTAATTTTTTTATTATTATTATTTTTTAATTTTATTTCCTGTTTTTAATTTTCTTTTTTTTTTTTTTAATTTATTTATTTGATAAAGACATTGCTACACATTGATACTAAACTCATTGTTTAACATTCTTGCATATTCAATGCTCCTGTTTTTCCCCTTTAATTTACTAACTGTATCAAACATTTGCTTAGGCTTGTTTTTTTAATCCGTTTCCTACTCAAGAAGAAACACAATCTTCCTTATTTATAACTTGTCTTCTAAATGCTTCTCTTAAGATTGATTTGTAAATTTTTGAGGAAAATGTGACACCTTTTTATTTCAATAAGATAATGTTCCACACGAGGCATACAAGTACAAGTGTATATTTGCATGCAACAAAATAATGAACGAGTACATGGAAGGAAATATCGAGAATAAAACGTTTGCAAGTTCAACATTCAATAAGAGAATATTTGTCAAGATCTTCAATAAACTTTTCTCATAATGCAAAAAAATTGACGATATTTTGATAGACAAAGAAAGAATTCCAAAGAGTTATTGTTCCTGACTAAGGAATGTAAACATGTTGACGAAAAATAAATTGTAAACAAAGGAGACTTTCTGAAGAGTTATTGTCCATACCCTACTGAACTATAATTACTATATTAATATTGCTTTGTGTAAATTTTTCATTATCTTTTTGTGATTATTTTAGATTTATCCTCTTGTTTTGATGTGTGCATTAGATTATATTATGAGCTCCTCTCGCATTACATTTAGAGTAAATTTGCTAACTACTCTTGATTACATTAGAACTCCAAAATTGAACTAGTGAACTTCTTGGGAATAGTATACTTTGTAAAATAAGTTTTTGTATTTCAAAACATCAGTATATCAGTATTTTTTTCTCTTTTCCGCCTTCTCCCTTATTGGTAAGAAGTATCTTTATCTGAATTAATTTATACACTGTAAATTTAGATTAAATGATGGGAAATTAAATGTCCAGTTCTGACAACCACGGTTGCTTAATATGGTATAAAAGCATATTTCCAATGTAAAGTGTCAAAGGACATATCCTTATTTTATGTGTTTAATTCGTGATGAAGTACATTTAAATAAATTGGGTGGTTTTTTTTATTTCAGGTTGCATATCCCTTCCTTGAAGACTCTGTGGCGATTGATTGAAGTTTATGATCAGTATTGTCAATTAAAATCATGCTGATTTTATTCTACTTTCTGTTGCTATTTTTAAGCGTCATCCTGTTAACCCCCCACCGGAACCGTGCATGGATCATCACTTAATGTTTTCTTGGTGGCCCTGAAGACACCATTTTAACTTCTGAGAAAAGCTCGCGTCCTTTCAAAGTCCTTTGAAATATGATTATATGTTCCTGGAACAATAAAACATTTAACACAAATATTAAGCTAATTAAACTTTTTTATTCCTTTTCTTCGCTGGAGGTGATTGAAAAGCATAGAAAAGTAGTTTTAAAGTATATTCAATTGCCTTTGTTTGTGTAAAAGGGAAAAAATACACAGAATACATTTGTAAAGTTTGAATGATGAATTTTAAGCAAAAAAAAAAAAAAAAGAGATAAATTATCTCCCCCTAGACTATTGTTAATTTTCGTTCTCTACCATTATGACATTTGGTATAAGTTGTTATGGTAACAACAATTTCTATAATTATCTACAAAATTATACACCAAGCGCATCGGTCCTATATGTTACTGTAGATTAAAAAAGAATAGGAAATGGATTATTTGTACATACAAATGCATGGAATGCATGAATTTCACAGATTATTATTGAAAATTCGTTAAAAGAAAAATGATACTAGTATCTAACTTGGGCATAAATAATGTGGGATTACATCCAGTGCTAGTGAATAATTGGAAGATTTAAGTACTGTATACTGGATAATTGAATTGTAAGCAAAAAACAAATTTCGGATAAATTATCTCCCCCTACACTACTGTCAATTTTCTTTCTCTATAAGTAAGCAAATAGTTTAGTGATATATACTGTTCTGACGTGTGGTATATGTCGTTATGGTAACTACAATTTCTATAATTATCGACACAATTAAACACCAAGCACAGCGGAACTATACGTTGCTGCAGATTAAAAAAGAATAGCAATGCAGATACGCAAATTCTCTACAAAATGGATATTTTTTGTACATACTGCTCAGTTGAATGTATGAATTCTACAGTTGATCATTGGATATTCGTTAAAAGAAAATTATATCTAACTTGGGAATAAATAATGTGGGATTGCATCCAGTGCTAGTGAACAATTTGAGTACTGTGTATTGTATAACTGAATTGTAAGCAAAAAACAAATTTGGGATAAATTATCTCCCCCTAGACTACTGCTCTATAAGCAAGCAAATAGTTTATGATAGTGATATATGCTGTTATTACGTGTAATGTTGTTATGGTAATTTCTATAATTATCTACAAAATTAAACACCAAGCGCATCGGTCCTACACGTTACCGTTGATTAAAAGAGAATAGCAATGCAGATACGCAAATTCTCTACAAAATGGATTTTTTTTTTGTACATACTGCTCAGTTGAATGTATGAATTCCACAGTTGATCATTGAGAATTCGTGAAAAGTAAAATGATATCTAACTTTGGCATAAATATTGTGGAGTTACATTCATTGCTAGTGAAGAATTGGAAAATTTGAGTACTATATATTGTATAAAGTTATATTATTTAGCGAAGACATAGTGCATGATCTGTCTGCTAGAGAGCACCCGTTTCTATTGTAATTGAAAGTACAGAACATCTGAAGTGTGCAAGTATAGATCTATCACATTTTGGAATATTTCATCTAATTTTCTATATTGAAAATTGTTTTGATATCTTCACAAATATCATTCGGGTAACTTTTATCTCTTAATCTAAGCAAATACAGATCATGATGCTGATAGTAGCAATAATTTTAATCTTTGTTTTTATTGGCAGTGGCATTTATCAAATAAACAGAAAATAACCACATTGATCATGACCAACTGTTCAACGATATTTATATACATGGACATAAACAAAATTCACTATGTGACATTAATCACTAAAGGATTACTAATGGCTTAATTCATTGATGAAAATGGAATGAAAACTTATCAAATACATTCAAATATTTTCAACATCTAATATTCAAAAAGAATATATAATTCAAGATTTTTTTTCATACCAGGAGGTATCAGTTTTAAAAAATTAAAAAAGGTGAATATAATGAACAGTGAACAGTTTCATATATATTCTAGAAAGAATACAAAATCGAGAACTAAACGGGACAAACGCAAACCAGAGGTGTGTACTTTATGCTTTAATTCCTTCGTTTGCAATTTTGTCTTTTTGTCATGTAGTCAATTATCTAAATTTTCGTAATTTAAAGAACTTCTTGATTATACATATTGCATAAAGATAGGCTATACTTACTCCTCATAGGCACCTGATTCCACCGAGCTGGTAAATGGACATAAAATTTGAAATATTTATAATTTATCAGTTTGCTGATATGGTTTAAATACGATGTGTATAGTTATGAAAAGCAGGAAAGGATGTACCAAATTTGTAAGTATTGCAACCTTAGGGTTTTGACTCTAGAACAGGTCCAAATTAGTCGTATTGTGTTAAAGTTACATAAAATATTACATTTAAGTTCTAAGAATGCATCTTGTTTTATAATGTTACTGAATATTAGAATTTAGCTTAGATATGCAGAACAGGAAATATGTTCTAGATTTCAGAGCCTTTGGCACTAGTGATCCTTTTAACTAATACTCAGGTGACCGATAAGGTCTGTGGGCCTCTTGTTATTAATACAGCTTCTGCAAGTTCTGCTTTCTATTTATTTCTGTTTGCGTTCCGTTCACTAAACATGCATACAGCGTACGTTCAGCGTTCGCTCCCCGTTCAGTTTTGCATTCATCGTTCACATGCTCACTGTGTGTTCATCGTTCATTTGGTGTTCACTGATAGTTCAGTCTTTGTTCCTTCATTGTCATTTAGAACTTCAATCTTTCCAACGACGGGAAAACGAAAAAAAGATCGTATGCTTGAGGTTGGAGGAAGTGTTATTGATATATCTATATTTGAATTGTGGTTTTAATCATTTCCCTAAAAAAGAAAAAAGTTGTCATTTGAAATCATTACCCATCTAAGTTTAATTTTATTTCTTTCACAGTTTCAATTGTTCATTGTGCGATATTGATATCTGGCATTTATAAGTGATTTTATGTATTCTGTATAATTTTGATTTGCATTTTAGTGTAGTGTAAAGTGCTTTAGAGTATATTTAGATAAGGCGCTATATATGTGCATTATTATTATATAATTCTTATTACAATCTGTATACCCTGATTGAAACTATATCCATGTAGTCGATTTAGAAATCCAAATTTCACACTCAAAAATAGTTTCAACTATAGTTGAGCATAATCTAGATGCTAATATTGACCTTCAGTGATGGCATTGATGGGATATTTTCATGGTATAGATGATGTTATGTTTTCATAATGTGCCAGTAATATCAAATTGAATTCATAAGTATTCATAATAGATATAACCCTCAAAGTGTGAAAGAAATTGCAATTCATTTTCTCAAATTTTGAAACTAACGTAACATTTGTTTCCAATAATTATTTTATCTTAACATTTTCCATGTTGTTCCCACAATTGATAGTTAAAAATTCTAAAATTTATCAAATACAAATTTTGCATTATCCTCATTCCATAAAAATGCTATGATAACGAACAGTGATAAATTTAATACATGTAACTCCTATGGAAAATACAAATTAAATCCATCTTACACTTTCGGAATTGTTGCTTTGGGTCTATACATATGATTGTATCATTTTTAGTACAGCATTATTTGTACTGTTTTGGAGCCTTTTCCAACCATTGAGGTGATGTCACAGAATACCAATAATAATCCTCGTTAGTTTAATGTGTATGTATTTACCCACTTTGAACTATTTGTTATTTGCTGATACCCTATAGACAGAGACTGTAAATATTAAAGACATGCTTGATTGGAGTCAAACAATAATCGTAAAGAAAATGCAAACTTGGTGAAAATTATGAAAAATAGAAATGAAACTATCGATAGTGAAAATTTAGCTAAAACAGTGTGAAGCAAAGTTTACCTCGTGAGATATATCTGTGCATGTACCGGTGAACGTACATAGATGTAATGTTTTTTTCATATAATTGCACTAGTCTTTATCATTATTATTATTATTATTTGCCCCATAACCGCCTTTTGGTCTGTCCGCAGAAACTTCAACTTTGGTGATAACTCTTGAATGGATGGTGATGGGGCTTTCACATTTCACAATGTGTATATTGTATTTCTTGAGACAAAACTTTTTTAAAGCAGTAATGTTTGACCTTGACAGCTTGACTTTGTATTTTGGCCATTCTTTATCTTGGTCATAATTTATAAAATTGTTTGTGTTAAGGCTTTCAGATTTTGCATGTGTATTTCTTGTGACAGGACCTATCTATGGGTACCAGAATTATTTTGCTATCATATGGGGGAGGGAGGAGGACATCCGTGTTTCACAAACACCTCTTGTTTCTTTAAGAAGTCTTTTGAATAACAAAAAAGCAATGATAGCTTTACTCTAGTCTCATGATATCAGAATGATAGCTCACATTTTACTTTGCAGCCGCATTCACTCACCGTTCACCAAGTTCAGTGGTCACACTCACCTTTCATTGCGTTCGTTTAGCGTTCGCTTACCACCCGGGTTGTTAGAATAGATCCTCAGTATCCCTTGCTTGTCGTAAGAGTCGACTAAATGGGGCGGTCCTTCGGATCAGACCGCAAAAACCGAGGTCCCGTGTCATAGCAGGTGTGGCACGTAAAAGATCCCTCCCTGCTCCAAGGCAATAAGCACCGAGCATAGGCCCAAATTTTGCAGCCCTTCACCGGCAATGGTGACTTCTCTATATGAGTGAAAGATTCTCCAGCGGGACGTTAAATAATATTTAATCAATCAATCAACCGTTCAGCTTCGTTTGCTCTGCGTTCGTACAGCGTTCGCTTTCCTCTCGCTGATCGTTCGTTCGCTGTTAAAGTGAGAAAGTAGATCGTTTCAATGATTTCTTGGTGAATGAAGTTGTGAATTATGGATTTTTGAAAAAACTGGATTCATTTAAGCAAAGAGTTTAGTTTTTGGAATGAACTGAGACGCTTCACGCAGCCATACGTCATGAGGCGCATTAACGTTTATTTCTTATATTTACATTTCACTTTTTCTTTCTATAGGGGTCCTCCGTGGCCGAGTGGTTAGAGCATCGGGCTCAAAATCTCGGCCGCGGCGTTATGTGAGCAAGTTTGCCAGTTTACTTGCGGAAGGTCGGTGGCCTCTTCCCAGGTACATTGCATCTGGGTTCTCTCCTCCACCAACAAAAACTGAACGCCACCAGATAACTGAAAAATTGTTGAGTGTGGCGGAAAACAATAAATAATCAATCAATCAATCTTTCTATAGGGATTCCTAGCCGTTAAGTAGAGGTACTGTATTTGTCAAAACCCCATGCGCGCATTGTTAGCGAATGCATTAAATTTACATGAGGGTATGAACTGCAACGCCTCACGTTGGCATTAACGTAAAAATGCCTGATTTGTCAGTGTCCCATCGATTAGTTTTTATCATTACTTTCATGATTATTCGATTTGAAAATATATGTTGAAAAGAAGCATATTACGAAACCAGCAGAATACAACCCTCAACAAAACTAAGAATACAGAAAAATGCAGTCTTGAAAATCTAGATACTTTAATGGTTCCGACTATCTCCACATTTTTCAGCGCAGCGATGATGATTTCCGTAAGAACTTCAGACTGTAACTATAATTAAGGACGAAAGCAGGGATTTTTAAAGGAAAATTCAGATTTATGTTTTGAAAGTCCTCTTTTCTGAAAATCTAAATTTAGCACCCAGAAATGCTGTAAATTCACAGGCTTTTGCCTTTGCTCTCTAAAACTTGGAGGCCTCAAAGTAGCCCCCAAACCCCCTTCCTAAATTTCCTAAACACGTAAATCTATTATCCCTTACATACGCCCTTGCATATCTTTAAATTTTTCATAGAAGAGTGCGACTAGAATTCATATAAAGCATACACAGGACTTTATAACTTAATTTACTACTTTTCTAAAAGTTTTCAATTTTTATATAAAATTTGCAAATCTGCACATTTTTCCCTTATCAGAAATAGAACAATGCTGAGAACAAGACTCGTATTGCAACTAAATATGATCTTAATGAGATATTTCTTTCCAATCATTCATTAAATATTCTCGTTGACAAAGTTCCTATATGATTTTGATTGTTTGATTGATTGATTGTTTGTTTGTTTTACATCCCGTCGAGAATTTTTCACTCATATTGAGACGTTACCAACTGTTGGTGAAGTACCACAAATTTAGACCTATGCTTAGCGCTCAGGGCCGTAGCAGTGAGGGTTCTTTAACGTGCCAACGCCTATCGTGACACCGGATCTCCGTTTTAAGGTCATATCCGAAATACCCGTGTTTCTCACTTCTAAATGCTGAGCGTTTGGCGGAGGAGCAATCACTACCTATTTTTCGTCTTAGGTTTGACGCGGTCATGGCACGAGCCGATATGATTTTGAAGTGAGGGACAAACAAATTATGTGCCCCTTTTGGGCAAAGGATTGAAGTTTGGTAATCATGCATTTCAATATATCTATTTTAGTCATGCAAACTGAATACGCAAAGGAAGGTTCAATAAAATAAAATATTTCATATTTAACATCTCTATGGATTTCATGACTCCATATCCAAGGCTCAACTATCCGGACACAAAGGCATTTTAAACCCTCTGAATGAAGTGAGTATTGCCATACAGAAATTCAATGATTTCCATTTGGTCAAGTGGTTTTAGAAAGAGATCAAAGATGTGAAAAATGTGCAGCACCAACGACCTAAACGAAAATATTTTGATCAGAAATGCAAGCGGTCAATGCACCAAATTGCTCACCTGTGCGCTAAACAGAGTAATAAACAAACTTGTATATACTAGCAGAAAACAGACACTGTGTATACTTTAAAGTTAAATGAAAACATAAAAAAAAAAATCTTCGATCGATCTTTACTTCTCAAAGTTTCGAGTCTAACCGACACGTTGTTAGTAATCGATTAGAATTTCTTGCATTCATTGACATTATTAAATGTATTGTAACAGAAAAACGTTGCTTTTTGGAATAAAATTTTGACTGGGAGATGCCTCGCATGATTGAAACTGATAATATTGGGATGCTTGAAGCTGGGATGTCCCAAAGCAAAGTGGCAAGACAGTTTGGAGTTCATATGGATACGATATCAGCAGACTGGCACTATTCAGGCCCGCCCACGATCAGGACGCCTGCTTGTGAGGTTACGTCGGTGAGATTCGTATACACGGACGTCACACCTGCGTAATCGATTCCAATTGGCTTCTTTGACCGCTAGTAGCATCCCTGGGTATCGAAAAATAAATCCTCGTATCTTACCGTAAGGAACAGAATACGAGAGGCCAACATCCGTCCTCGACGTCCTGCTATCCGTTTTGTTCTGCTCTATCGTCACTTTGTTGCGAGGTTAGCGTGATGTAGGAGGCATTGTCGTTCTGTTTTCGGACAAGTCAAGATTCACTTCCACAGCAGTGAAGGTCGTTTTTCTGGCGTACCGTCGTGCCGGAGAACATTACATTGACGCCTGCATTATTCAGCGCCGTCAATTCGGCTGAGAGAGAGAGAGAGAGAGAGAGAGAGAGAGAGAGAGAGCGTTATGGTCTAGGGCACAATTACAACACATGGTGATAGTGGGGAACAACTTAACCGGTGTACGCCATTGTGATGAGATTGTACGTCAGCACATCATTCCATTCATTTACAACAACCATCGCAACGTCATTCTGCAGTAGAAAAACGGAGGACCGCACGCGTTAGTGACTATCTACTGCAGCAAAACGTGAAACTTTTTTGCTCCACTTCACATTACTCAGCGACTGTTCCTATCAACCATAATGGACATAATCCGTGATTTGATGTTTGAATTGAGACAATATGATTAAAATCACTACACTAGTGTAGCGATCTACGTGAGCGGATCCCTGTACTTGATTTTAATTTGAAAGACTATGCATATTAAATAAAGATACGCAAAATGCAGCATAATATTAGTGTATGAATCTATAGATGAAATTACAAAACCACTCAGTTTCTTTTGTTCCGATGGTATATAAGCCACATGAAAAGAAAATCCTAAATGTTGTACCAATATAATACATTATTCTTTAGTCTTAGACGCCATAATTGAACCTTATAGATATATTTGGAAGATTTGCAACGACTCTCCCGATAACGAACAGGATAAAGACAACGGGCAGTGGACCACTTTTGATATCAGAGATTCCAAACAACACCGTAAACTGAATCACTTTAAATGGACGATTGATTTTCCTCTGGTGACCGTTAAACCCGCCGGTCAGTCAAGACTGGACCACGGAACCATCTGCAATTGCCAAAATCTGCGTGAAACTAATGGTCCAACAATTGCTGTTAAATTCATACTGCGATACATCAATCATTATAACGACCGTTACGTACATGCTATATGGAATATTACAACCCAATTAAACCAAAGCCAAAGTCACCGCATTTGCCACCCAGCCTGCTGTTGAAGTCCAAATTGAGAAAAACATATAATTTCAGTTTTCATGGCCCCTTTTGAGCCCTTTAGGGTACATCAAATGAATGCATGATAGATACCCTCCTTTGTAGACAACATGTACAGCAAAAATTCCCCTTCCTTCATGCAACAAGTCAACCAGGGAAAACCAACAGGCTGTTGGAAGATCTGATTTTCAAAGCTAAATAGTTTTTTTTTCTATTATAACTTCAATGAAACACATTGAAGTCCGACTGTATTGTCACCTTGGCCTTGGAATAGCAGTTATGTGCAAAACCTACACATGAATTTAGTATTGTATCCCTATATTTTGAAAAATAAGTACGTTTTGATGATTACTTATAAGGGGGTCAGGTTTATTTCTTCGGTGTCTTGGTAATCAGTCTATGACCTGTCAACTGATATAGGATTGTTCACTGATTTTCATACTTTGAATAGTTAAAAAGCGTGTGCGATCTTCGATCATTGCGCGCAACGTCATACAATTCTCGTAAAGTTTGCGTTGAACGATTGTTACCGTCGGCGAGGTCATACCTAACGGGAAGTATCGTGTTACAAAATAAGATTTTCAAGAATTGCTGAATCCCGTTTAGGGTCCTGTTTTGCTCAAACTTATCATGGGCTGAACAAACTTCAAGCTACTCTACATCTAGACGCGTTCATGTTGATATTTGACAGTTTGTGTCAACTTTGTTCTTGAGAAGAACACTTTCAATGTTTTTTCCTAAACATAATCATCGTGTATACTTTAAAACCCTGCTGTGCATGTGGATAGTTTTGTTCCTTGTTGTCACAATTTAAACAAATATTTCATAAAGAAATGTTCACTCCATCTTATTTTCATGTTTTATAAATCTCTTCCCTGGAATAGCTCTTCGATTTAACAAACCTTTTTCCTTCACGGATGCTTTGAAGCAAGTTTGGCTAAAACTGGTCCAGTGATTAAGTCCAAGATTGAGAAAGAAGAGGTTTCAATAAGATCGAATTTTGGCCCTTGGTAAATTAGAATAGTGTGATTGATAGTATAATACAGTTATTGACTGTGCTCTCGGACAACAACAACTGGTTATTTTGACCCGAGAATTGGGCCTGTTTAACAAAAGGTCGTAAGTCTTAAAATTAGTCGTGAGACATAACTTACGATCTACGGCCGTTTTACAGAGGACACAGCCTATAAATGTTATGTGAGACACCTTTATCTTTTTAAGGTTGTTTTTACTTGATGCACATGATTTTATGACTTTCAACTGTTAAGACGACACCGTGACTGCGTGCATTTACCAGTGTATCGACTACTTTAAAAAAACATACCCAATATCTTAATTTATAATCAATAATTACATTTTCTTTTCTCTGCTCTGCGTTTCATCTAATAACTTCTGTATTTTATCAAAACCTCGCCATTACGTACGCAGCAAACCGAGAATCACGTGACTTGCATAGCCGACAGAAATAGGAGAGACATTTCTCCCGCGATGGACCAGTCAATCGACCACAACCAGTTTGGTTTAGCAGTTAAAGTATTGGTACCAAATCGAATTAGGTTTATATAGCAAAATAAATAAAGTGTGTAATGTCTCATTTCTCACATCATATAATTATTTTTGCATGACCAACACATAGTAGTCATGTCATTGTATATTTGAAGTGCCTATCTAAAACTATTTCTCAATTAATCATTCTATTAAAAAATATATAAAAGGCTAAGAATAAAATAGAAAGAAGCACGAATTTTGAATATTTCAAAATATTTCAATAAGACATATCTTATGGAGAGTGTCAGTATATCTACAGTCATGCAGGTACATATAACTGCATTTTTCCAACACATCGCATATCTCATGGAGAGCGTAAATTCGTTGGCATGCTAGTCATCAACACCAAAGATATGTGTTGGCTTCTATATTCTTACAAACTTATTTTTCTTCGATATCCAAATTTGGAAAAACATCCCTTTGTCTTTGCTTCATTTGTACGGAGAAAATTCAAGTGCCTTTTTCAGAGATTAGGTCAGAGACCTACCATTCTGTAATTATCTGGATCAACAAGGGCTTCGCAAGGTGGAACATATCTCCTCATAATGAGTGTCTACAAGCTTTTTATCGTAAGTCCGGTAATGACTTTAACCTTTGAACCCCAACATCAACATCAGTAGGGCTTTTTTATCTTGATAAAAAATCTACTTGTGATATATATGATATATCAAATCTATTGAGCAAAAACCGTTGCCTCAAGAGTATCCAATAGCTTTTTTTCTACATGAAGTCATATGGTAACTTAGACGTTTAATCCCCCAATCAATTTGTTATATTGACGTACCGCGTCTTCTACAAACTTTGGTGAAGTGCAAAACACCACAAGTGGTGAGTACCACGTACAGTGATATAATAGTAATGTTTCAGTGCACAGAAGTAATCGTATATCAAAGACTGGTTTTCGTACTACTTGCAACACTCGCTGAAATAGAAGGTCAAAGAACATAAGCCTTCAATACTTTCCAGAATTCATTTTAATAAATCACAACTTGCGAATTGAAAATATTACTTGGCACCAACACCATGAGGTACTAGTATGCCATGTTTCGTAATCCCAGTCTTCCTTTGTGATTAACCATTTACATTTGACCTTGAGAAATTAAGGCATCCAACTATGGGGAAATTATGGATCAGGTTTGATCACCATGGCCTTACTAGTACTCACAATGTTCTGATGGATGGAAACACACACACTTACAGAGAGAGAGAGAGACTCATATGGAGAGAATGGCGCATAGGGAGAGAGAGAGAAAGAGAAAGAAAATACATCATGCTATTATACCCAAATGTAATATGAAAATAATAATATTTCTGTTTTCAATGAAATTAAATAGAGTGTCTGAGTCATGTTGAAGTTCTAAGAAAGGTTTAAAGGCAGTCCTGATTAGAGAATTTGCATCTCTTCTGAATGATATATGAAAGTTTGTTTAGCAATAGCAATATCAAATAGAAACACAGCATTTAAAGAAACAATTTTGAACAGATGAATGGGGAGGGTTGTAAAGAAAAAAGAATTTTATCATAAACTTATCATTTAATTCCAAATACATTTATAGCGCATGCGTTGAAAATGTGTGCCTGAACAGGAAATTCCAAATATACAATGACCTTTCACTCAAATTGCTCCAAAGCAACGACAGTGAAAACTCGAAGCTCTCATCTTGTGCATTCGCAGTCTTTTCCTTTGTTTACTAATCATTTTGATCATATTTCAGTTTGGATATATATTCTTATTAGAGTTTTGCTAATATATTTGTGCTTTAATTGTGTAATTTTTTTTAAATACATCTATATATCAGTGCTTATTTCTGTTTTCGTCGTTCTGTGAATTTATTTTTCAGTTGGGAATTCTTTATTTCTGGATACGGTAAGAAATGTTTTGAAAAAAATATATCGGATTGTCCTTTCGTCGCCACTTTTCAAAATCCATTAATGAAGTGTGTATTATCTTACAGATGGCCGAAAGAGAGTCCAATAATCAAAGACCTCAGATCGGGTGAGTTTAAAGTTGAATGATTATAATCATGTACAGATATCCTAAGCTGATAAACTTCGATTTGATAGAAATAATTCAACCTACAGAGAATTAATTGACTCTCGCATTCCATGCATCAGCATTTAAATCTGAGCAAGAGAAACGAAGAGAGAAAAGGGGGATGTCGTACTAATTTCAATCCAGTCTTACTTTATATTTTCCCCTCTCATTTCATTTTATGGTTTTATATAAGTTTGATTTATGAGAGAGAGAGAGAGAGAGAGAGAGAGAGAGAGAGAGAGAGAGAGGGGAGAGGCTGACCTATGTTGTGTAGACAGTGCACTGTAAGGACATTTTTCTTTTTTCCATTAGCGGTGAGGATATATTCTTACTGGTATTCTCTTTCAAAATATACCTTTTTATACAATTTGAAAGAGAGCATTGGATAAACTTTTATGGGCGTTCATACAATAATAAACGATATATACACATTCGTTTGCCGTTACAGTACCATAATGTGTATATTATCTCCAAGACATTGTGTCATATTAAAGGGTCCTTTCTATGACGGCAATGGTTGTATGGAAACGTTAGGATATCGATCAGAGATCAAACATGTCATCGTTTTAAGTTTATTTATATCTCTACATATAAATCATAATTTACGGTCACATCCTTACACTTCCACTGCCAAGTAAATCTCTCTTTTCTCATAAGGTACTATAAGTACTCTCTTACACGGAACATTCTTTCCAACCAAAGACCAACTTTTATGCTCTCTTACTCTCATCGGTTAAAAAAAACTACTAGCCATATATTTGTTTATCACATTTACCCTTGTAAAATCAAATATGATTAAGAATTGTGTAACCATAATGCTGTTGTTCATGCTAGGAGATTATGCATAATAACAGAGCTTAGAAATACGCTCTTACAGTTTTAATAACAAGCACTGCAGCAGCAGCATCTTTTGTAGAAAAAGTCTTATTTGTTCGATAATACATTTATTTTAAGACTATTGAACTTCATCTTAATGTATGCCAATATGTTTAATGACAGCAAAGGTATTCACGTATATATAATCAAGCTAAAATAAACATAATGAACATGTACACGGCACTTCTAGGAAAAGGGCTCATTTCCCTTCACTTCCCACCTGCTAACAAACCCACATTTCAGAGAGAGAGAGAGAGAGAGAGAGAGAGAGAGAGAGGTTGAGGTTGCAGATTCAATGGGGGCCGGGCCGCCACAAATTAGTAAAACTCCAGTTTTGGCACCCAGTGGCAGAGTATTTTGGCTGATGCTTGGCATTCACATGTAACCCCTCTCCCTTTCGGAAATCCTGGATCCACAACTGAGAGAGAGAGAGAGAGAGAGAGAGAGAGAGAGAGAGAGAGAGAGAGAGAGAGAGAGAGAGAGAGAGAGAGAGAGAGAGAGAGAGCTAGAGAGAGAGAGAGAGAGCTAGAGAGAGAGAGAGAGAGAGAGCTCTATTTTTAAGGGCGTCAATATTAACAAAATACCGGGTAGTTTGCATTATCCAGTACAGAAAAACGTTATGACTACAGGTGAATAGATATGAGGTTTGAATATGTATTTTGTGGGTTTTCCCCCTTAAATCGTTCACACTTTATAATATATCTCTGCGATGCAACATGATTGGATCCACCACACATATCCACTCGAGAACGAAACGCACGATATTCACAGCTTATATACACACAAGGCCAGATAAGAAATTTGATACTTTTTGAAACAAGTTGTCTGCCTAGGCGAGAGAAAGTTTGGAGTTTGAGGTTTGAGGCCCATTAGGGGAGCTATGGGAGAGAGGGGGGAGGGGGAATAAGACAATCCCAGTTACTCTATCTGAAAAGGAATGAAATAGGACGAGTAACTTTCGTGACGTATTAGAAAGATTATTTAAAACTTTAAATAGTGACCCCAATTTCCTGAGCAAAACTACTCCATATTTTATGGAATATTTGCATCTTACTAAGTTGTAACAGATCTTAGCAGACCTATAAAGGAAAATAGAGGAAAGCGTTGTAAAAAATTAAATTATCAAACTCTAATGAGCTCAGCATGCATATTGTAATAATTATGTAGGTCGGCGTTTTGTTAAATTCGTGTAAGTGTCCATGGGTATGCTACAGAAAATGTTATCAAATATATTTTGATTAATTAATTACTCCTTATTGTACTGTCATCGTTAATCTGAGAAAATTTGTAAATAATGGCTATGGATAAGAATTTCAAATTGTTTCCCTATCCAGTAACTTCTTCCACGCACAGAGTTTTGACTATAGAAATAAACATTAATTAATTTTTTTTTAAATACAATTCGATCGAACCAATTCATCTCATTTCATGCTATTGTCGATTGGCTATAACATGCACAGGCTCTCGACATTATAAGCCTGCAAACAAACTAGTTTCTATCTTTTTTAAAATTATTACAGAGAGCGTGTTGTAAATCGCGCGTGTCGCATCTCCATTTTCAGAGAATTCCCTGAAGTGAAAGCTATAAATTATTATTCAAATCTTAACAATATTTCTATAGTTACATATACCAGGACATATTAATCAAGACAATTTTTTTAATTTTTTATCATACCCCCGCAACAAAGTTGTGTGTGTGTGTGTGTGTGTGTGTGTGTGTGTGTGTGTGTGTGTGTGTGTGTGTGTGTGTGTGTGTGAAGGGGTGGGTGGGGGTGTGCTATATTGGAATCAAGTTGTCCGTCCGTCTGTAGACGCAATAGTTTCCGAGCTCTCAAGTTATCCTTTTTAGCTAGAGACAACATACCAAACAAACAGACTCCTCATGGGACGAAGATGATCCCTGTCGATTTGGGGGTCAAAGGTCAAAGGTGAAGAGTACTGGACATTGAATTAGCAAAACAGTTTTCGGGCTCTTACGTGTTATTCTTTCCACGTAGAGTTACCATATCATACAAATGGACTACCCATGAGAAGAAAATGATCCCTACCGATTTTGGGGTCAAAAAGTCAAAGGAACACCCTTTTGGTTTGACAGGTTGGGGTGAGCGGGGTTTTTCTTGGTAAGCAGTGCTCACAGTACTTCTTGTTCGGTTTAGAACTCTTCGTGGATACCAAGACACTCTGCCAGTTGAGTTATCCCCACCAGTGATAACCTTATTCAATCAAAGAATATGTTATGTGTAATAAATTGGAAATAATCTTTTATGATCCGTTTTTGATGTACCTTGGTGTGAGACAAGGGGTCAATCTAACTACTTCTCTGTTCAAAGTCTTCATCAATGATTTTTCCACTGTATCTCGAAGAATGTTCATAGATACCGTATCACTTCAAAACGAAAATTTAAGATGTTTGCTATATGCATACGATAAATTAATAATGTCAGCCGAGTGCTTATAACAGAGAATATCAAATTTAGAGGGGGCCTCCGTGGCCGAGTAGTTAGAGCACTACGTTCAAAATCACAAGGCCTATCACCTCTAGTCGGCGCGGGTTCGAATCTCGATCGCGCCGATATATGTGAGAAAGTTTGCCGGTTTACTTTCGGAAGGTCGGTGGCCTCTTCCCAGGTACATTGTATCTGGGTTCTCTCCTCCACCAATAAAATATGGACGCCACCAGATAACTGAAAAATTGTTGAGTGTGGCGTAAAGCAGTAAACAATCAATCAATATAATTTAGAAACATATTGAAATGATTAGTGTTTGAAAGCTAATATCAAGAAAACCAAAAGATACTGTTTTTAGCAGTAATGCAATGCGAGTCAAATTCCAGAGCATACTGAATGCACACCATTTTATGAGTACTTGGGTAACTTTTTCTGCATTTGGCAGTTTTTGAACTATACAACACAACATAGAAGGGAGTTCATGAATTAGAAAAAATACTTTTTATGTTTAGCACAAATTATGAAATACAGGGTGATATATGGCTTTAAAAAAGGAAAAAAAGATGCTAATGTTACATTCATTCAATTGTACATAACAAAAGACTGAAAAATCCAATAGAATCTTAGCTACAAATTATTTTTTATTCAAAAAAAAAAAACAAAACAAAAAAAAAACAAAAAAAAAAACAAACCCAAAACCTACTCTAATCATTGTTATCTTAAAGAGAATACAATGGCACATATTATATGACGGTGTATTTTTTCTAATTTTTCCTGGCGAAATTTGAACATTTTCTGGAAGATAAGGCTGGTTGAGAGAGAGAGAGAGAGAGAGAGAGAGAGAGAGAGGAGAGAGAGAGAGAGAGAGAGAGTTGGGTGTGCGCTTTGCAATATCACAAATGGTTTTCTAAATGAAATACAAGAAATTATTTCTTATGAAATTTAGTGAAATGAAAAAAAATTATACCCAGAGGAATGTTTTCTTAAAACTCCTGTCTCTCCCTCTCTATTAAACATTTCACTTATTTGCCTTTGCTATGATATTAATGCATTCCTAATAAAAAGGAAGTGGAATAACATTTGATCATAACGTAAATCTGTGTATATCGTTGTTCTTGATTAAAACCGTGCTTGACCTTTATCCCTCCAAAATGTGTTTCGTTGAATTATCATGGCCTAGAATTAAAACTCATAAATTTTGTCAGCGTTTGCAGTGCACAGATTTCTGAACGTGTGTGAATGAGTCAGCCATCGTGTAAAGCGAGCGGAACGTTATACGACTCGCATTGTGCACTCTGGGGACAAATTCTTATATTGCTACCTACAATAGTACATTTGTTTTGCCTTTACACACACACACACACACACACACACACACACACACACACACAGAGAGAGAGAGAGAGAGAGAGAGAGAGAGAGAGAGAGAGAATTGCCTCACTATAACTTCATTTGATAAATAAATCACAGAATTGATTGTAAAATCTTAGTACAAATGTTGACACTTCATATATATTTTTAAAATAATAATAATAATAATAATTTAGTGAAAAAAAAAATAAAGTAAATGCATGCAAGTGATTTTTATTTTTTTAAAGTCGGATATACATAATTAACAATAAAACTAGCCATTTTGCCGACTTGCAGGAATCCTGGCGTTAGGGGGTCATTTCTTCAACCCCCTTTTCAGAAAATGCCGTGAAAGGATGTATTCGGAATATCAAACAAATTGACCTATAGGAGAGAACGAATTTCCGGAAAAATTCAATTTTGAAATTCAGTGTTCATTCGTTATTCTTTACCGTATGTGTTTCTGAATATTTCAAATTTGACTTTTGAACGTAAAATTTCGTATTAGCAATTTTTAAATTAACCTTCAAAGTTGGCTAAAACAGCAGTTTCTCAGTAAAAACGCCCATTTTAAGCATGGATTTTGGCTTAGAAGTCATTCATGGCAGGCCTGTCCCTAATAAAAACTATGGTATTTTAATAGGTTTTGATCTAAGGAATTATTCAAAATAGGATTTTTTAAGGGGCCCTGGGGTCCAAATTCACACACACACACACACGCACGCACGCACGCACGCACGCACGCACACACACACACACACACGCACACACACACACACACACACACACACACACACACACACACACACACACACACACACACACACACACACACACATTTCGCCTGTATAAACATCATTTATTTTTTTTGTATACAGGCTTGTGTATTTCCTTAAATGCATGTTTACTTTTTATTTAAAAGACATTTATGAAAAATTGCTGTGTTTGCCTTTCAAGAACATCATTGGGAAATAGTACTGTTGTAGGAGAGATACAGCAGAATAGATGCAGTTCATTCCTCGGGAAAATGTGTGCATTGGCGATATTTTATGCCAAAAACGCAGAAGGATGTTTACAGATTAGAAAAGAGTAGGGTTGGGTCAGTTGAGGTTTTATGTCCCGCTGTCATTATCCAAGCATCAGGTAAAGACTCTCATACAAAGGATGTATATGTAAATACTGAGGGGAGGTTGTTGTTAGAGGAATACACAGTTGATGAAAGTGATAATAACCTATTGCAAAAACTCATCTACCTCTGCAAGCGTCACTCTTCCTGCTGTTTCTGTTGGAAAAACTAAGGCGAGGTGCATCATGCGTCGCAAAGAACCAGACAACGATTGTGAAATGGTTTCTTCTCTCTCTCTCTACAAGTTGCGTGTATTGACTAGAACTAAAGCGATGCACGAGAAACAAATAACTACACGCATGTGGCCTAAAGTCATCGACCGGAACGGAATTCAATAAGCTTTTTGTAAAGACTGAAACCAGTACCAGCCCTATAGGTCAACAATATATCTATATAGAAGTGTTCCTTTCACACATTCCGTAATTTTTTTTCATAAATAATTATAATTAGTATTATTTTTATTTAATTTATTTATTTAGGTAAAGTTATAGTACTAGAGCATTTTTTGCTTTAGTGCTGCTGGAAAATTCATTTGTTTTTGTAAAAAACTTTAGAGTGAGAAAATGAAAGATGAATGTATCCATACATATGTACCATCTTAGAGTTGAAAACCTTTCAGAATTGGTCATTTCAATATATTTATCAGCTAAATCGGGTTCGGCGTACCTTCTATTGAGTCCTGTTTGTTTGGCGGTGAAACTTGAACGTGGGGAAGAGTTTGTGTGGTCTTTGAATTTAACAGTCGTCAGTAATGATTATGTTGAGTCAGATTACGGTAATTCTTTTAATATTTTATAGTTTCATTGTTTTCGTGTTCCATTTAGGATATAATGTTAGGGTTTAGGACTGGTCAAAGGCTAAATGGATATTCAAACCCCAAAAGCAAAGATTAGACATAAAATGCTAACTGTGCAAATTTGAACTAGCGCAGCTATATATATACTATTTAATGCTTTAATCAGATTTAAACAATATTTATTAACCAAATACTCAGTATATGTGAATGTGGGTGAAAGATTTATATAGTATACATGTATTTTTACTGCCTTCACTGTGACTTGCTTAAGGCCAAAAAAAAATAATGTCTGTTTAAGGTTTCACGTCCCCCAAAAGTAGGGTCGTTCGGATTTTTTTTAAATTTATTTTTTTATATTGATTATCCTCTACAGATTTTGATCCTTTAACAGTAAATTAACACGGTTTACCGGCACTGGAGGAATTGCGATACCGATGAAATAAATCATCAAATGTGTGATGATCGGATACTATAAATCGTTTAATGCCCTCCCGATTGTGAGAACACTGTCCAAATTCCAAGGACAACACGCAAGTCATGCTGTCAGATTTCTTCCCGTGTTTTCTTGATCAGATTGTAATGCATCAGTTCAGTGTTTGATCAAAGTTTACCTTTGCTCGCATATCGTTAAGTTCTGATATGACTTGAATCATCCAAACTACTTTTAAAAGGAAGAGGTAATTTCAATTCCGGATTTTTGGGCTTGGATATGATAAAAACTTTTAGGGTTGGGAAGTAAAAAATAGGGTCGGTCGGGAAACCGTCAATAGATATATATTTTTTTTTGCCTAACCTTTGATGACTTCTTCTAAACTGTTTGCCCACGACTGCCTCTGCTTTCCTTACTAATTGTGTAAAAAAAGATGCCCAAAAATGTTTTGCAAGTCTTTTTGTAAAAATGTCCTCCAAGTCTTGTCGGAACCTTTTAAGTGTGTAAAACTGTTAACAGCACAGCCTGTGGGTATAAATAGTGATAATTGAAATACTTTATTTATTCATGTGGTACTCTAATAATTCATTAGTCTACCTAAAATTCACATTAAACCAGTAATAAACAACAACAACAAAAAAAAAATTTGGTGTGCATCTCCTGTGGGACAAAGGGAACATAAATTATAAATTCCAAGACTGCTGCCTTTGGAGCATGGCACAAACTGCTGAAAATTGACCAATTTTCAAAATTCTTCTTCTGTAAAACCACATGTAAGAAAAACTACATAGTGATGTAGAGCAGGAAGGCATGTACCAAAATTGTAAATTTCATGATCCCTGGGATAGAGGTTCTGACCGTGGGAGGGGCCAAACTTGGTATGTAGTGCTTATGTGTAAAGCATTTAAATAACATCTTTAGTGCTATTGATGTTAAATTGAAACTAAATGGATATTTAGAAAGAACAGGTAGTCCTTTACCAAAATTGTAAATTTAATGATCCCAGGTAGGGATTTGGTATCAGGTGGGGCTGAAATGGTCAGATATTAAATGTGTGAACAATAGATCATTTTTAACTTTCTCTCAATAATGACCATTCCAATTCTTTTCAAATTTAGTATGAAGAAACATTTGAATAAGAGGGACAAAATCTAAATTTCAGGACTCCTGCACCCCAGGGTCCACAGCAGCAGGACAGAAACTTGCCAATTTTCAAAAAAATCTTCTCTACAACAACACATGTAAGAAAAACTGAATGCATAGTGTTGTAGAGCAGGAAGGTCTCTATAAAAAATGGAGATTTTATGTTCCCCAGGGTAGAGGTTCTGACCCCAGGGTGGGGGCCAAATTTGGTATATAGTTTTCAAGTGTAAAACATTTAGGAAACATCTTCTTTAATGTTATTGATACCAAATTGAAGCTAAATGGATATTTAGAATGAAGAGGTAGTCCTTACCAAAATTGTAAATTTTTGTGATCCCAGGAGTAGGGGTTTAGGTATGAGAATGGGGCCAAAATGGTCAGTGACTAAATGTGCTAACAATTGAACATTTTTAAGTTCTTCATCACTACCATTCTAATTTCTCAGAAATTTTGTATGAAGCATCTTTGGGACAAGGGGGGCACAATTTCATGGCTTCTACCCTGGGATACTAGGGATAGGGCTAAAACTGTTAAGATAAAATGAATTTAAATTGTGAAATTGAAGATTATAGCTCCCCCAGGGCCTCATGGTTGGGAATATTATAAATACTGTGTAGATCGTGGATTGACCCCCACTCAAACAAAACCAGAGACAGAAATGACACAAGATCACAGGAGTGTCAGTAGAGCCCTTGTTTTTAAATGGCACAAAAGATATTTGGATGGAATGACATTAGAGACAAAGTTGGGAAGGCCATAAAAAGAAAATAACGACGGTGAAAGTCTGATGGTAAAGGCCATCATTGATGATGATCGTCATCAGACCATCCAACAGAAAGACTACAGATCAGTAAATCAGAGGTTCACGAATTCTCTCTAAGATGATCTTGGTATGAAAAGAGTTTCAGTTAGATGGGTGCCACGTCTTACTGATGAAGAAATGCACAGACGGGTAATGTTATCCCAGTTATTTATTGCGAAACATCGAAAGGATCCACATTTTCTCGATAGAATTATCACAATGGACGAATACTGGCTTCTTTATTATGAACCAGAATAAAAAGCACAGTCACAGTCCAGTGTATGGAAAACTTCCGGATCACCACCCCCTAAGAGGGCAAAGTCCGTCAAATCTATGAGAAAAATCATGTACATGATATTTATGGACAGACCAGGAATCATGATAATTCATGCTGTGGAAGGGAGGACTGTGAACTCAAAATACTATTCCAAGGTGGTTCGCCGTGATTTGCTTCATGCGATAAGAAAGAAACGACCAGATCTAAGGGATCACATTGAAAATATTGTTTATCATCATGACAACGCCCCTGCTCATACATTGGCTGAAACAGATTTAGAACTCAGAGTCATTGGGGTTCAGGAACTCCAACATCCACCCTACTCTCCAGACTTATTTTCTACGTTTGAAGGCCAACTTGAGGGGACAAAAATTTGAATCAGAAAGAGAAATTAGAAGAGTAGTGAGGAATTTTAACTTGTCTCTAAATCAGAAGTGGTTTGAATGGGTGTTTGGCAAGTGGATAAAATGCCATGAAAAATGCATCGTGCACAGAGGCCAGTACTTTGAAAAAGAAAACTGATAATGTCATGTGAAATGTTTTTGACGTTTGAATTCGTGCGTTGACACCTATTGGTATATGTTCTGTATTTATGCCCTATATCATAATGAAAAGAGATATTTTGATGAAATTTTGTACATAAATGCACAAAATGGTGCTTTTAACTAACAAAAGAAAATTAATATCTTTTTCTAACAAATAACTGAGTTATTAACATTGTCTACGACTTTTTGGGACAACTCTCGTACTTGCACTTTGTTGTGTTAATATATAGTTGATCAACACACACAAGATACGCAGGTGAAATGATAAAAGTTCAGCATAATAAAGAATAATTACTATCGAAACAGTACAATTCACTTTAGGTATTAACTAGAACCTCATATTTTCAAAATGAGATCTGTAGATCCACTAGCACCATGTCAGTATCCACACCCTTCTTCAGGTGATATGACACCTGAGCCACATACCACACCATGGATATATTTTTTCACAGTGTATTTCAATTTACTGTTAACTGTATGATAAAGTGAATGATGTTCTTCCATTCAATTTGAGTGTGAGCATAAAACGGTTATTTTGTAGCAGGTCAAGGATGTTCTTGTCCTGATGTGGCCTAAGGGTAACAAACAGGGTGAAAATACGAGTCTTGCCAGTACGTCCGGATTCTTTATGATTTACTTTGAAAATGGAATAAAACTTGTAAACTCTTAAAACATTCTAATGGCTTGAGTACAACAATTTGACGACCCAAATAATTTTTTTTTATGCTAATAGTTGTGAAGGATGGCACTCTTCATTGAAATGGTATATAATGGCATGTGTATTTAACGGTATTGAAGCAAGTTAGGATTGCAGATAAGGAATGTTGTTTATAATTCATCTACATAATATGTAATTTTTAAGTGATCACAAATACAGAAAATTAATCCACATGAAATCGTATTCACTTCAAAAACAATGGAATTTTTTTCCATCAGTGAAATTAGATAAATGATTTAATTTTACTTGTGATATGAAATTTGATTGGCTGAGCAGACTGAAAAAAATGGTTAATGTAACTTGATATGGAGACACACACACTTGACAACCAAGACAGCACTACTTTTTAGGATAAGCAACTTCATCCCAAGATCTCTTTTTTTATTTTCAAGTAAATAAACATATTTTGCTGACATTTTACACATGATTTTAATGCTTTATGTACAAGGGACACTTTTTAAGTTCGTAGAGTAAGCCTATAACTTTTTAACGCAATTATGAAGTTGCAAATTTTTTTACACAGAACTTATGTAATCATTTCTCTCTCGAACGATATTACGGTATGTAGGTCCACGTGCGCGCTGCACTGGGTATTTTCAACACGTGGTTTTATACACTATAGTAATACATAGCGTTCAATATGGATGGAAAATCTCTGAACAGAGGGTATATTGTAAGATTCGAGCACACCTCGGGTTTCCGTCAAAGGAAATTCATGCTGATTTGCACCATTTTGAATCCTGTTGTCGTATAGGTTGTGCGGTCTACCAGTGTCTGCAACATATACTTAAAGAGGAGTACTGGGCGGTGTTCCGGAAATGGGTAGATCGGTGTAAAATGTGTGTTGAGGCAGACAGGGCATATTTCGAAGGTCTTAGATAAATAAAATTTTGATATTTCAAGCGGTTTTGAAAAGACCTCCCTACTCTACGAACTTAAAAAGTGTCTCTCGTATGTACCTATAAATAAGGAAATGCCCACTGCGGCACTCAAACATTTCTTCTACTTTCTCCAATTTCACCTGCCTCTAAGGCCATCTTTTTTTTTTATTATTTGTATTACGGGATTTTTATTTTTTAAAATTGGGTTGGGGGGGTTGAAATAGAAATGAAATTAAAAGTTATGAATTCAAGCAGTCAGTTCTAAAAATAAAACCAATAAATAGATGTAAAATTTTTATTTTTTCCCTCTAATTTCTACAGGTCCAGCACAATCTCTATATTTAACAATATAGCTTTATTAAGCTACATAGCTATATAAAGCTATTTAAAATAGCTCGATTTAGCTAGCTTATATTGAATTAGATTGAATTTTGTAAGTGCAATGACATAATCAAAAAGTCACATAATAATTTTTGAACATGTTTATATTTTGAACTAATCAGAACACTGTTCTTATTAGAGTTCATAACAATACTAATAGTATGTCGTTTTAAGAATTTTTATGAAAAGAGAATTTCTTTTGTGTTGTTAACTGTCCACCCTGTGTGCATTGAAGCATAGACAAGTATGATGACATTACAGTGTGGAATCTAACTGCCTGTCCATTGTTCTGTTCATCTTTTATTCTATGCTGTAGATTGGATAACTGTTGCATAACAAATTAATAATCCTAAACATGTGAAAATTTTGAATAATATATAAGACGTCATCATTGAATTAATACAATTATATATAGATCGATTTTATTGTGGTGCCCCGTGGGGATCCGGGTTGTTAGAATAGATCCTCAGTACCCCTTGTTTGTTGTAAGAGTTGACTAAATGGGACGGTCCTTTGGATGAGACCGAAAAAACCTGAGGCCCTGTGTCTCAGCAGGCGTGGCATGTTAAAGATCTCACTCTGTTCAAAGGCCATAAGCACTGAGCATAGGCCTAAATTATGCAACCCATCACTGTCAATGGTGACGTCTCCATGTGAGTGAAAAATTCTCAAGCGGGACGTGAAACAACATATAATAAATCAATATTGTGGAGCAATTGCATCAGAATTTCCTCTGTCATAGATCCTGTTAAATTCTCAGTCTTTTCTTTGTACTTTTATAAACAAAAACAGAGTATTTAAAAATCTGTGAAGTGTGTCAATGAAATATTTAGTGACATTAATTTGGCTGAGATTTGTTTCAACTGGATATTTGGACTGCTGCCTTAATTTACTAGTCCAAATATCCAACAGAGCTGAATCTCGGCCAAGATTATGTAATACTGCTGTCAACTTCAACGTGACCCTCACTATAACTTTTCTTAACAGTCACAGAGTGGTCCATTTCATTAATCATGCCATTGACAAAGAAAGCGAGACTTGCTTTTTTGATGAATTTATAAAGTTTTACCATTATGATCAACAGCAACTATCTTGAATAACCAAATGTTTCATGTCCTAAGCTGAGGCCGACATTTTGACTGTTTTATTTTAGAGCTAAATATCGTCATATGTTTCAGTGTTTCTGATTGGATGATGTCCGTGGAATCAGCCAATGACAAGTCTCCTTTTATAAATATCTTTATTAGTCTGGTTTCCGTTCCTGCCACTCATTGATCATTCCAAAGGTGTGCTTATGAGTGGTGGGGACAGGAACTAGACTGACATTTTTTTTTTCTTCTCACTGAAAATGGAATGGTCGGTGGATGAAATAAAAATATAACAATGAACGGGTACTTTTATTTTTATTTCAGTTTTGTCAAAATTTGGGTCGGCGCTCCCATAAAACAGATAATAAAAAAATGTTGGCCCAAATTTATTTAGAACTCTGATGTATATGATATTGGACTCAATGTCTTTATGGCCCTTCAGGCCTTTGATTTTTAATTAAAGTATAAGGAGTGAAGCTAATTTTAACCAATGTTATACGGTATAATCTAACTTGGTGCAGTTTATGCTTATTATTTTCTATACATTTTGTCTTTGTGTTTTAGATCAGAGGCAGTACAAGCCACACGACTGAGATGTCGACAGAAGAATGTAAGTGTATAATTTTGTTTGTAATTTATTTAGAATTATTATTTTGTAAAAGTGAGGTAAGAGAGAATGTTTTTAGTACATAACTTTGGATTCTGAGTCTTAGCTAATCTTTGATGTTTCACAATATGATCTGCCATTGAAACTTTTCTCAGTACCTTTGATAATTTTCTGAAGGTCCTGTTACCAAAGGTAAAATATCATTGGAAGACATTTGAGGTTGATAATATGCTTATGTCAATGATTGCTGTTAGTAAGACAACAGGTGTTTGCCAACATACTGTCCAGACCAAACTTTTGTGTTGGAGAAATTTTTAATGCTTATATCACTTGCCCTGCTAGGTGGTAGGTTGTGAATCTGGTAATCCATAATTAACCAAAGTCAAGATCATTATGATAAAGTGTTGTCAAATCAATTGGTATTCATTGACCAGGTCAGGGCTCTACATTAACTTTTTTCCCTACTTGTCCATTCAGACAAAGATATTTTCTTGTCTGAACTGTCCAAAAAATTTCAAAGAAGATCCAATATTGTCAACTTGAAAACTGTATTACTTAAAATATAGTCCATTTTATGCTTCCTTGATTATTTTTTTTTATCCTATTCTATTGATAAAAACAACAAACACATAAAACAAAATTTTATCTAAACTTCCTGTATTGAATCAATGACCATATTTGTTCAATGATGATCTAGAGAATCCAAAGTTAGTAAGATCCATGCCTCTTTACAAAATTGAAAGTAATACGCAATAAGTGAATACCGATTCTGATCAAGTTTGATTCCGTTGGTTTACATTGTGATTGATATTGAGATCAAAGTTCATTTTTCATGCATTGCTTCTGACTTTGAACTACTGATAAACCTTTCACCAATCATTCTTTTTATTATTTGGAAACTTCTTTACATAAAAAAGCACTTGTCTAATTGGACAAGTGCCCAGTAATATTCATTTGTCCTAATTTTTTTTTGACTGGTATCAGGCAAGTGGACAAGTGTTAATGTCGAGTCATGCAGGTACATATTTTACTAAACTTTTTAAGGTTAAGATTTCAGTTTAATCTTAAGTAATGATAGATATATGTCTTATTAAATTTTATAACTTAAGCTATATGGAACTTTAGGACAGTCAGTGCAGAGATATTGAATGTTAAAAAGTTTAAGTTCAGTTGAACCAATGGGTCATTGGTAGATTTCTCCTCAAAATTTGACATTATGTATCGTTACCATGAACTTTGTTCAGTTGATTGTCTTCTAAATCATTGGACATAATTCAATTAAACTTTGTGCAGATTTGTTCAAATGAAGGGCCATTCCCCTTCCAAAAGTAGATAATCAAGAAAATTAAGGCAAAAAAAAATAGGGTGGATTCATTAGAAAGCTTCGTCAGAGCACTATGCCAGAAACGATTAAACATGAGTAGATGTGACAATGTTGTTTCTGTTAGCATGGATGTCAAGTCCAAGTTGCAAATAATTATTGTATCAATGTATCCTAAGTTATCCGTGGTCATCCATACAGTATTTGGGACAACAATATGGAATCAAAGTATAAAGTTTTTTATTTTAACTTGTATATAAAAATTTTAAAGCAGCTATATAAACCCCAACTAAAAAATACTTGAACCCATGAATCAACCGGACCCAATAATTTTTGGAACTTTTACAGGCCTAGTCCAGTTTAGTTTTTAGCTCACATGAGTTGAAAGCTCAAATGAGCTTTTCTCATCACATTTTATCTGGTGTTAGTCCATGCATAAACTTTTAACAATTTTAACTTCTCAACATCCACAGGGCTAATTTCAGCCAAACTTGCCACAAGGCATTCTAGGGTAATGAGGATTCATGAAGTGCCACATCATTTTTGAGGTGGAGATAAAAATTAGTAAGAGTGTGTGGCATCATTTAAAATTCTTTCTCAAAATCACTACCAATTTCAAACAAACTTGGCATAAATCATTCTTGGGTAATGGGGATTCAAGTTTGTTTAAATTAAGGGCCATGCTCTGTCTTCAAAGGGGAAAGAATCAAGAAAATGCAAAAGTAGGGTGCCAGTAAGAGAAGTTCATTATTCACAGATGATTTTATTACAAAAGTGATTTTCCAGTGAAATTTGTGCCACATGATATAATAATAATAATAATAAATTTATTTTGTAAAGCGTAAAGTCCATACTGCTCTAAACGCTATTTAAACAACAATAAAATGAGTGAAATGAGGTATATAAAAACAGTTCATAGTAGGTCCCAGATTAGTTGTAGCATGTGAACAGATGAGTCTTTAATTTAGATTTGAAGGTACAGAGACTAGTGGCAGTTCTGATATCATACGGAAGAGCATTCCACAGTTTAGGGCCAGCAACACTAAAGGCTCGAGTTTGAATCACCGTTGAGGTGGTAAATGGCACTCGTAGTAGGCTCTGGTCACTGGACCGCAGTATTCTGGAGGGAGCATAAGGTGTTATGAGTTCTTGCAGATAGGATGGGGCTGTGTTATGTACTGTTTTGTACACCAACACCAATGTCTTGAAGATGACTCTTTGCTGAACTGGAAGCCAATGGAGAGAGCGTAGTACAGGTGTAATTCTGTCATATTTCCTGGTGCCTGAGATGATTCTGGCAGCAGCATTTTGGATAGATTGAAGCCGCTGGATCTGCGTTGATGGTAAGCCGCAAAAGAGAGAGTTACAGTAGTCCAGCTTTGTTGTTATAAAGGCATGGACAACATATTCTAACGATTCCCTGTCTTGATATCTTCTCAGCTGGCTCAGGTTCTTAAGGTGGATGAAGGCACCTCTGCACACTGATGATATATGTGCCTCCATGGTTAAGTGTTGGTCAATTGTTACACCAACTCCCTTGACCTTAGCAACAGGAGTGATAGAATCGTTTCCTACTTGCAGTGATGGTATGTGCAGCTTAGATGCCATTTGTTTTGAGGATATTACTAGCACCTCGGTCTTGTCTGTGTTGATCTTGAGGTGATGTTGAGCCATCCAGGTTTGAACTGACCTCAAGCAAGACTCCATCTGACTGACTGCAAGAGCAACCTGTTGAACTTTAAAGCTGATATACAATTCATTGTCGTCAGCATACATGTGGTACAAGACATTGTTCTTTCTGAGAAGGGTCCCCAGGGATGATGTGTAGATGTTGAATAGGACAGGCCCAAGGACCGATCCCTGGGGGACACCGCAGCCCAACTCAGTGGCACCAGATTTTGCCCCCTTCACTTTGACAATCTGGGTCCGATTGGTAAGATAGGACGCGAACCACATGAGCACAGTGTCCTTAATTCCAAGGTCCTTGAGTATTTGTAGCAAGCGTGAATGATCCACAGTATCAAAGGCAGCCGATAGGTCCAACTGCACTAGCAAGACAGCTTTCTGCTCTCCAATGGCACAAACCACATCATTGTGAACTCGCAGAAGTGCTGTCTCAGTACTATGTCCCTGACGGTAAGCACTTTGGAATGGCTCGAGTAGATCATTCTCACTGAGGTAGGTATGTATCTGTGCTGCTACAACCTTCTCAATTAACTTGGATACATATGCAAGGTTGGACACTGGCCGGTAGTTCTTTGGTACATCAGGGTCTAGTGAAGCCTTTTTCAGAAGTGGTGTCACAATAGCTCCTTTAAAAGATGTTGGGAAGGAACCACTCTCAAGTGACTTATTTATGATGGACGTGATGATGGGAGCGAGAGTTGTGACCTCTTGCTTCACAAGAGATGTGGGCAGAGGGTCAAGTTCACAGCTCTTGTTGGCAGATGACATTATCAACTTCGTTACTTGATCTACAGTAACATGTTGGAAATGACCAAGTTCGGTTTCGTCTCCGAGTGCTGGTAGTTCTACAAGTGGATGGTGGTAGTCGCATGTAATGGAGCTGCGAATACGTGAAATTTTCTGTACAAAAAAGTCACTAAACATGACAGCCAGATCTGATGGTAATTTGTCAGCAGGCAATGGAGTGAGTGAGTTTCTACCAAGCAGCTTGTTGACCACCCTGAAAAGCTGCTTACTGTCACCTTTGTTATCATGTATCAAGGTCCTGTAATGCTGGAGCTTAGCCGTATCTATGGGCATGTTCACCTCTTCCCTGCGCTGAATGTAAATCTCTCTGTGTACCGCGAGTCCTGATTTAATAATAATAATAATAATAATCATTTTATATAGCGCCTTATTCGATCAAAATAATCGCTCTAAAGCGCTGTACATCATAAATCATAAGACAGGTTACATAAATACTAATTTTTAAAAGACAGGTTACATAGTACTAGAAGTAAATGATTTTTTTTTTGCGCCACATTCTCTCAGCTTGTCTGCGTCTCTGCTTCGCCTCTCTGATAGAGCCGTTGTACCACTCAGATTCTGGCCTGATGGTGATAATGCGAGTTCTGAGTGGTGCAAGCTTTTCCATAATGGATGAGAGTTCACTGCTATAGAGATCTGTGAGGTCAGTGAGTGACATCTCAGTTGCAGCCGATGTGCAAAGAGAAGAGCTGATGACAGCTTGACTGAAAGTACTGGGATTAATGGTCTTGACCTTGCGATAAGTCACTGACTGTTTAGGCAGCTCGGATTTGTACAAGGAGAGATTCACAAACACAGGGAAATGATCCGGGAACCCATGGTCCTCAGCAAGGGTGGTAAGCACAAGTGAGTCTACTGATCGGGATAAAACAAGGTCCAGTGTGTGACCACCGCGATGGGTACTCTGAGTGACATGTTGCTGGAAGCCAAAAAACGTCACCATAGAGAGAAATGCAGCAGCATCAGCATCACTAGAATTCTCAATGTGGAAGTTGAAATCACCCACGATGAGTAGAGATGTGGTGCACGAAACCAATTGTTAATTATCATTAAATACTTACAAAATAACCTGCTCAAAATATCTATAGTAGTGTAGTTTCAGCAAGACTTCTTATTTCAGATCAGCAAAAACAAATAAATACTAAATTGGTGAAATTGCACAATGTCACGATTCAGTTGCCATTCCAAAAAAACAAAAAAGACTATTTCCAGGTTTGTTTTTGGTAATCCTGATCCTGATTTTCCTTTAAGCAAAATGAAAGTAGCTTGTGCATAGCAAAGAAAATAACAGGTAGTTTCACGAACAAACCCACCCTAGGTAGCGTTCATTGGGAATTGAATCTTAACTTGTCTACATATTATGTTGAACTTTTGAATTGTTAGGCATTATTGAAAACAGTGAGTTAATACTGTATAATTAATACATCATGCATGAACAGAAGATATTAGACTCACTATAACGTTTAGGAAAATAATGTAAATATCTTGGTGAATGCATTGTGGTACAATGAAGCATTGAACAAATTTTTAAGTCTTTCTGATAAGTCGTTCAGGAGAAGCATTTACATCCTCCTGACCCCTCTTAGATCCACTATAACTTTTAGAAAAATATTTGAATCCTCCTGTCTAGACAATATGCACATCAAAATATGGCAATGAAGAATTGTACAAAGTTCAAAGTCTATCAAATAAACCATAAAGGAGGAGAAGCAGTCGTAAGTTTTGTTACAGACTACAAAACAATACATCTCTCCCTTAAAAAGTGTTAAAAATTTGTCTATCTTTTAATTAATAAAAAGATTCTGTATTAGGTCAGCGACTGTGGATATGAATTTAGAAAAGAAGCGGAGGAATTTATCCTTAAGAAGAAGGACAAAGAATATCTTGAAGTTCGTTTTATTAACGATGTCATTGGTGAGTGAAAAAAAATTCTAATTTTAACATAATATATCATTTATGGTTCTTATTAGAGTTTATAACAATACTATGTCGTTTTCAGAATTTTCATGAAAAGAAGAATTTCTTTTGTTTTGTTAATAGTCCACTCATGTCCTAAGCTGAGGCTGACATCTTGGTATGGCTCTTCGGATTCATTTTTGAGCTAAATATCGTAATACGTTTCGATGTTTCTGATTGGATTATGTCTGTGGAATCAGCCAATAACATGTCTCCTTTTATAATATGCTCATTTGTCTGGTTCCCATCCCTGCCACTCATTGATCACTCTAAAGGAGTGCTTATGAGTGGTGGGGACAGGAACTAGACTGACATTTTATTTATTATTTTTTTCCCCACTGAAAATGGAATGGTCGGTGGATGAAATAAAAAAAATAACAATGAACGGGTACTTTTATTTTTATTTCAATTTTGCCAAATTAGAATTGATGGCAGCATTAATTGTCACAAGATTGGGAAGTCATTTGCAAAATTCTTTTCCAGAAATTAACAGTCAAATTGTGTTGTATTGATTGTATAGCAAAAAGCTGTTGAAAAGGTGCATGCTGAAATTCGCAATGCAGTACATTCACATGGAAATACTTTCTAACACATGACAACCCTGCTGATCTACTGACTCAAGGACTAGTTTGGGCTTCATTCATTAACATTGCTTTATGGAAATAATAGACCATTATGGATTTGCATCAAGAAAACATGGCCATGTTGGAACCCCAAATCAATCTCAGTACATTTGGTAGTGGGGACACAAGAGGAATGCATGACAACATCAAAAGACCTTGCTGCAAAACCTGATAACACTCTTAACATCACCGATGTATCAAGATTCAGCAGTTATATAAAGCTACTTCATGTAATTATATGTATTGCAGTTTGTGAAAAAATGACATCACATATCTAATAGAAAATTTGACAGTTTAAAATCTGACGAGCTGTGTGTAGCCAAAAAAACTTAATAAAAAAGGATTTTAAACAAATGCATTTTCTGAGGAGGATATGAAAATCAATTCACATGGAGCTAAACCATCTCTTGTCAGACAATTTTGTCAATTGATGCTGATGGATACTTCCGCTGTAGATCAAGGTAGAATTTATAATGTCCAAGTAGACAAGACAAAATACCCTTATTTTCTTACAAAGCCATCAAAATGAAAGCAAACACCACATAGAATCCTGCTCTATAAGAACGCAAATTGGGAATCACTGAAATCGGACATGAACCTAACCCATCAAAGGATCATAGACATGGAATCTACAGGGGGAACAACTGAAGAACTCTGGCAGACTTTCAAGGAAGACCTTGAACACAGTATCTCAACACACATACCTCACAAAGTCGCCAAACCTAAAGATAGCCCTCCTTGGCTTACACCAGAGATTCGCCGACTAATACACCGTCGAGACCGTCTTTATAAACGTATGAAGAAGTCGGCAGACATCAGTCTGAAATCCAAATTCAAGGACTTAAAGCGTCTTGTGCACAGAGAAATTAGACGTGCCTATTGGAAATACATCGAAAATATCGTCTCACCAGCAGAAAATGACTCCCAACAAAGCTGCATGAAGCACAAAAGGACAGATTATAATGGGATAGCACCGTTAAGAAGTGACGGAATCCTACATACCAATCCTGT